>JAXFYN010000144.1:0-142950 GCA_036172215.1 Camellia granthamiana
ATTAATCACACTTAAAAAATGTGATGAAATCATATTTTTAATGATACTTAAAAAGTGTGATTAAAAATGACCCATTTTAATCACACTCCCAAAGATCACACTTTAATAAAACTTAAAAGGGGTGATTAAAAAACATACATCACATAAAAAAAGTGTGATCTTTATCTGCATTTGTAGTGGTGCACCTTTTTCAAGGAGGACTTCTTGGTTATTTGCCCATTTAACTTCAACATATTTTACAATTGGTTGGGGATTGCCTCCAATCCACCATCTGGACTGCAGGGTCCAGTCCAGCCCTATAGCGATTTTGGTTTAGACCTGACCCATCTTGTATTCTAGACTCGGGTTTCATGATTCTGTATTGTTGCTCTTGTATTCTTTCCTTTTCCCTCATTGAGATTGGCTATTGAGTTGTATTGGTTGTGTTTGGAATAGGTTGGTAGCTTGGTTTTCAAAATCTGGTTGCCTAGAATTTTACTTCTCTGCTCGAGCGTCACTTCTTGTGCTCGAGTGGGCTTTGTGAACTCTCAGTACTTTTGCAAGTCTGCAAAACTACTAGGAGGGCGTATTCTGCGTTGGAGCGGTACTTTATACGCTCAAGTGGTCTCAGCTTGAGTGGTCTTTCTTGCGCTCGAGCAGAACAACTTATTGTGTCTGATGCTCGAGCGTCACTTTTTGCGCTCGAGTGGACTGTGCGTATATCAGTTCGCGAAAACACCTTTTTATATCACTTTTCATATCTTTTTCTCTCAAAACCCTAGGCCGACTCTCTCTCTCTCTCTCTCTTTGTCTCTATAAAATCCAACTTCTCTCTACAAATACACTTAGATCTAAGAATCTCTCGACCTTACTTTCAGGTGCAGGTGATATGCCTCCGCCAAGGTAGTAGCTTGGAAGGATTTGGGGCAAGAGTTTCTCTTTTTGTTGTATTCGTTTTGTATAGCCAAGGGCTTAAAATGTATTGGGCCTAAGTCCACTTTTGTTGTAACCAAGAACTATCTTGAAAAGTTGTAAGCCTTTAGGGTATTTATTATTTGTTTTATTTTCAGTTCTTGTCTCATGTTATGATAGATGCTGTAGATTCTGAGATAGGCTTTTGAATGTATAATTGCATATGTCATACTTTTGTAAACTAAACTTGGACTTAATGGGAGATAATTGCTTTATTGTTATGGGCATTATGGTGGGTTTATTGTAATTTAATTGGGGCGTTATAACTTAATGTCAGATCGTACCGGGTTTGAATTCCTTCGGTACGTAGGAAGTGGTTGTTACCACAATGGATTTGTTTCGCTTGATAGAGACATTAGTATGTATGGTATGCTATGTGATAACATGCTTATATGATTATGTGGGTATAAGATTTAGTTCTTAAGATATTGATTGGGTCTACGGGTTTCTAGAAGTTCTGTTAGAAGAGAACTTGATCATTGCTATTTCTAATCGGAACTCTGGTATCGCCGTGGGACGGTCATTATCTAGGAAGAAAATTCATATGTGTTTATGTGACTATGTGCTTACGGAGAGTGAATTGCTATTGTCTACTATATTAGAACGCAAGTGAATTAGTTTCGGCACATTTGTAAATGTGCTAATCTCCTTTATTAGGATGTCAGGACGTGACCGTGGTGGTGGTAGACGTAGTAGGCCTAGGCGGCATGAAGTGCCTTTATCGGATGATATTCTGGAACTAGAGGAAGGAGTGGGTCAGGCCAATGTGGCCGAACTAGTTGGTTAGCAGGCTATGGGTGCCTTAGCCCACAAAATGGCCGGAGCACTGCAGGACATTCTCAGGGCTAAGAATCAAGTCTAGGCCCACGTAGTTGAGATAAGGCCGTCGTTTTTGAAGCGAGAGTTTTTCCGATCAAATCTGGACAAGTTTTTGGGTGACCCTAAGGAGCCACTGAAGGCAGATGAGTGGCTGGAGCAAATTGTGAAGACGTTTGAGATGTTCGGTATCGAAGACGGTGGTTTGAAAGTGACCTTAGTGTCCTTCCAGCTGAAGGGAGACGCAGGTCAATAGTGAAAGTATGCGAGAGGGCGTATTGGTGTAACTTGGGAGGCTTTCGTTGACGCCTTCTAGAATAAGTACTTGCCATCCACAGTTAGGGAAAAGTTGAGAGATCAATTCTCCAAACTTGTGCAGTTGAACACTCCGGTAGCTGAGTTTGAGGCCACGTTTACTAGCTTGTCAAGGTTTGCACCACAACTCGTGGCGACTGAGGAGCGCCGTTGTTTAGAGTTCGAGAAGAGGTTGAGGACTGGGCTTATGTTCAATGTGACCGAGTCTATGATTAGAGATTATGGACACCTTGTGGAGGCGGCAACTCATCTTGTGACCGTAATGCAAATGGAGGATGAACGAATGAGAGGCTCCAGGAGGAGTCAAAATGTTCATGGGGACAGTAAGAGGTAGAGGGGTTCTAACCTACAACAGTCCTAGGGAGCTCAGTCGAGATCCACTTTTCCAGTACCGAGTTCGGGTTCTGGGAGAGGTGGTCAGCGAGATATCACTCATTTCAAGTGTGGCCAGTTGGGCCACAAGTCTCCAGCGTGCCTGCAGAGGGGAGGAGGGCAACGGTCTATATCGTCTTCAGTTCATTCTCAGAGCTAGAGTCAGGGGAGAGGGCAACCACTTGCTTGTTACCAGTGTGGGCAGGCGGGGCACACGAAGAGGTTTTGCCCATAGTTGGGTAGTATACCTAGTGCATCTGGTTTGAGGTAGACACAGAGCTATCAGCCTACACAGTTAGCTCAAGTCTCGAGGGCCAATCAGGGAGCCTCTTTGGCTTAGTCAGTGTATTCAACTTATGCTTCGAGGGGTGAGCAGGTAGAGTAGAGGCCTTCAGGGTGCGTGTATGCTGTTACCGTGCCAGACCTAGTACCAGCACCTTTGGTAGTGCAAGGTACTTTTTTGTTATGCAATTCCATTGCTAATGTGTTGATTGATACATGTGCATCCCATTCATTTATCTTGTCTACATTTGCATCGGCTTTGGGGTTAGAGTTGGCTTGGTTAGCATTTCCTCTCAATATAGAGTCACTTATTGGTGGTGAGATTGTGTTGGAGCAGTGGTGTCGGGGTTGTGACATAGAGGTTGCCGGTCTTCGACTTCCTTTTGCGTTTGTGTTGATTGACATGTCTAGCTTTGATGCTATTTTGGGTATGGACTAGTTGTCATCGTATCGGGCTATCATAGATTGTTACCGTTAAAGGGTTACTGTATGTACTTTGAGTGGTGATTGCTTTTATTTCTTGGGGGACCGGGTTGATAGAGTCTTATCAACGGTGTATGATCAGCGTAGATGGAATGAGCTTGGTTTCCTTTTTGCGAACTTCTTGGGTAGTGAGTGTGATGAAGTCCAAGTCAATTTGTCGAGGGTAGTTTGTGAATACCCAGACATTTTTCCTTAGGATATCACCAGTTTGCCACCTCACCGTGAGATTGAGTTCTCAATTGATTTAGTTCTTGGTATGACACCATATAGATTTGCACCTGCTGAGTTGAGTGAGTTGAAGATTCAACTCCAAGAGCTGTTATACAAGGGTTTTATCTGCCCTAGTACTTCGCCTTGGGGAGCATCGACTCTCTTTGACAAGAAGAAGGATGGCACTTTACGATTATGTATTGATTGCCGAAAGTTAAATCGGGTAACAGTTAAGAATAAGTACCCAATGCATCGTATAGATGATTTGTTTGATCAGTTAAAGGGGTTTTGTTATTTTTCTAAGATAGACCTGAGATCGGGTTATCACCAGTTGAGGGTGAAGGAGGAGGATATCCAGAAAATGGCATTTTGTACACGGTATGGCCATTATGAGTTCTTAGTGATGCCTTTTGGGCTAACCGAACCACCTACCATGTTTATGGACTTGATGAACCATATCTTCTGAGAATTTCTAGATCGTTTTGTAGTTGTCTTTGTTGATGACATTTTGATTTACTCACATTCTGAGGAGGAACATGAGAAATACTTGCAGGTAGTACTTGAGTTACTTAGAGCCCACAAACTGTGTGCTAAGTTTGGGAAGTGTGAATTCTAGTTGAGAGAAGTCAAGTTCCTAGGCCATGTGGTATCCGGGGAATGGGTGACAGTAGATTCATCCAAGATAGAGGCAGTGCAAGGTTAGGAACAACCCAAGAATGCCTTTGAGATCTGTAATTTCTTGGAATTGGCTGGGTATTACCGTCGGTTTGTGAATGATTTCTCTAGATTAGCCTCACCATTGACTAGATTGACGAGGAAAGGAGCTAAGTTTGTGTGGAGTGAGACTTCGAAGAAGTCGTTTCAAGAGCTTAAGGTTCGACTTACCACTGCTCTAGTATTTATTATTCTGGAAAGGGGTTTGGGCTATGCGATGTATTGTGATGCTTCATGGGAAGGTCTGGGTTATGTATTGATGCAAGGCGGAAAGGTAGTAGCTTATGGCTCACGGCAGTTAAGAACACATGAGAGGAACTATCCTACTCACGACCTAGAGTTAGCAGCGGTGATATTTGCCTTGAAGATCTGGAGGCATTATTTGTATGGTGAGAAGTTTGAGGTATTTTCTGATCATAAGAGTCTGAAGTATCAGTTTACACAGAATGACTTGAATTTGAGGCAGAGGACGTGGATGGAATTTATAGTAGATTATGATTTTGAGTTACACTATCATCTGGGGAAGACCAATATTGTGGCCAATGCTTTGAGTAGAAAATCCATTGATAGTGTGGCTTGTATTGCCATCTGAGAATAGGAGATGTTGGGTACTATTGGGGAGTTTAACTTGCGTCTTGGCGGGTCTGTTGAACCTGCAACCTTGTTTTCGGTAGTTGCACAACCTAGACTTGTGAACCGAGTTATAGAAGCGCAGAAGAGTGACCTTGAGCTAGAAACCCTCCGGGAAAAGATCTCTAGTGGGAAAGTAGAGAAGGGCTTGAATGTGTATCCTGATTTGAGTGTTAGGTACCGTGACTGTCTTTTCGTGCTGAAGTCTTGTTGAGAGGAGGTACTCCGAGAGTTTCACCATTCACGCCTTGCGGTTCATCCGGGAGGCACAAAGATGTATCACGACCTTAGTCGCCAGTTTTGGTGGAGGGGAATGAGGAAGGATGTGGCCGTGTTTGTATTAAGGTGCCTTGTCAACAAGTGAAGGCCGAACATTAAAGGCCAACGGGTTTGTTGCAACTCTTGCCTATAGCTGAGTGGAAATGGGAGCATGTCACAATGGATTTTGTTGTGGGCCTTCCGAGGACTCAATGGGGTAGTGATGCAATTTGGGTGGTAGTTGACCGATTGACCAAATCGGCGCACTTTATACCTATACGTGCGAGTGACTCGGTAGATTATATTGCCGACCTTTATATTAGGGACTTAGTGAAGTTGCACGGGGTCCCAATGATGATTGTTTCGGATAGAGATCTGCGTTTTGCGGTTCGATTGTAGCAGAGCATACAGAATGCCTTGGGCACAAGATTAACCTTTAGCATTGCATACCATCCTCAGACTGACGAACAATCCGAGCTTACTATTCATATTCTTGAGGATATGCTTCGAGGTTATGTTCTTGACTTTAAGGGGTCATGGAAGAGGCACTTGTCCTTAGTGGAGTTTGCCTATAATAATAGCTTCCAGTCGACCATTGGCATGGCAGCATTTGAGGCCTTGTATGGCCGACCGTGTTGATCTCTTGTGTGTTGGGCCGAGGTGCGCGATGCACCTTTGTTGGGTTCAGAGTTGGTTCGGGAAACGACGGAGAAAATTGCATTTATCCGTAAGATGTTGGTTACGGCCCAGAGTTGCCAGAAAAGTTATGTCGACCGTAGGAGGAGACCTTTGTCCTCTGAGGTGGAAGATCATGTCTTCTTGAAAATATCACGTAGGCGGGGTTTGATGAGATTTGGAAAGAGTGGGAAGTTGTCCCCTAGATTTATTTGATCTTTCGAGATCCTTGAGCGGATTGGAGAGGTAGTTTATCGCTTGGCCTTGCTGCCACAGCTTTCCGGGGTTCATGATGTGTTTCATATTAGTATGCTTCGGAAGTATGAATCGGATCCATCTCACGTGTTGGATTGGACCGACTTAGAGGCAGATGATGATGCCTCGTATGAGGAGAGACCGGTAAGAGTCTTGGATACTTGAGACCAAGTCTTGCGAGGCAAGACAATTCCTTTGGTAAAAGTATTGTGGCGACATCACGAAGTTGAGGAAGCAACTTGGGAACGTGAGTTAGAAGTCTGTGAGAAATATCTGGACTTATTTGTTGATATTTGAGCATGCATTGAGATTATGTTATATTTTGAAAATACAAAAACATTGTATATGTTATATATGTTTTGGAAACACAGTTTAATATAAACATTTATATGTTTTGGAAAATGTGAATTTCACTTTCAACTTTGGAACTTGTGTAACGAGTTGATGGGAATGAATGGTCGGCAAATGAATTATGATAGTAGAATTGATTAATTATTATTATTGTAATTGGTTTAAACATAGTTTTAAACTTGATTTGAAATTTCGGGGATGAAATTCCTTAAGGGGGGAGATTATAGTGATTCTGGTTTAAACCCGACCTATCTTGTATTCTGGACTCGGGTTTCATGATTCTATATTGTTGTTCTTGTCTTTTGTCCTTTTCCTTTGTTGAGTTTGACTATTAAGTTGTATTGGTTGTGTTTGGAACAGGTTGGTAGCTTGGTTTTCAAACTCTTGCTGCCCAGAATTTTACTTCTCCACTTGAGTGTCACTTCTTGCACTCGAGCGGGCTTTGTGAACTCTCAGTACTTTTGCAGGTTTGTAAAACTACTAGAAGGACATATTTTGTGCTTGAGCGGTACTTTATGTGCTTAAGCGGTCTCAGCTTGAGCGGCTTTTCTTGCGTTCAAGCAATGGACTGTTGTCTACAAAACTACTGAGAGTGTGTATTTTGCGCTAGAGCGAAGCTTTTTACGCTCGAGTGGAACAACTTATTGTGTCTAATACTCGAGCATCACTTCTTTGCTCGAGTGGCCCGTGCGTATATCTGTTCAAGGAAACACCTTTTTACATCACTTTTTCATATCTTTTTCTCTCAAAACCCTCGGCTGACTCTCTCTCTCTCTCTAAAATCCAACTTCTCTCTACAAATACACTTAGATCTAAGGATCTCTTGACCTTACTCTCTTTGATAAAAAGATAAAGCTTATCTAGAGCTCCATTTTGGTCCGAACAAAGCTTAGTTTCGGCATCCTTGAAGTTTCTCCATTACTTCCTTGGTCTTCTAAGCTTGAGGTAGAGATTTTCTACACTCTTCTATGGATTTTAACTTAGCTATTTGTTGTTATATAAACAATATTGGACTTTTGGAGGATTTTGAACAAACCTAGGGTTGTGGTTTAAAATCATAAGAGGGGTTTTCAAATGAACGTATAGGAAATGGTTATGGGGGTAAATATGAGGTTGTGTTGTGACAAAATTGTTGATTTTGATACTTAGGTTGGATTTCGAAAGAAAGAGGAGTTTGCCCTAAAATGTCTCAATTTCTTGTTTTGTACAAATAAATGGAATTGGTATTGAAAATGTAAAATTGGATGGATGTTTATATGAATAGTGGAGTTGGATATGTATTATCTCTCACCTATGGAAATTTGGATAGTTTATCTTTCTTGGAGATTGTATATCTGTTTAGAAATATTTATTTTGTGCTATCGGTGGAGGATAACTATGATTGTTATAGAAATTGCCCGAGAATTAGGTGAATTGAAACAAATCTCTCATCCGTTGTTATTGAATATGATTTTGTCTTTAAGTAAATGTATGATATTTGGGAGAAGAAAATGAATGTAATCCATGTTTGGGAGAAGAAAGGGGATGTACTCCATTGAATTAAGTTGGCCTGTGTGTCTAGGGTGAAAGTCCCGAAAACCGTGCGTATATATGGGTGCCGATTCCTGCGGATGAAATATCTGTAAAATGGAAAATAAAAGTGTTTGTATAATGGCTGTGTTGATTAGAGACCCACTAAGTTGTATCCTCAGTTTGGTTGTCTGAATGAAATGGAAAAGACTCAAGAATTGAGATAAAGTGGATTGAGATATAAAACTTGGCATAGTGTGGTTGGGTAAAAGAGTTATAAATGATTTTATCACGGGTATTGGTTATGCATATCAAACTTATATCTTTGCTAAGATTCATATATTGTGTTAGATCGTTTCTACTAGGCTTTGGCTCACCCTATTTGGGAAAAACATTTTCAGGTGCAGGTGATATGTCTCCGCCAAGGTAGTAGCTTGGGAGGATTTGGGGCAAGTGCTTCTCTTTTTGTTGTATTCGTTTTGTATAGCCAAGGGCTTAAAATGTATTTGGCCTAAGTCCACTTTTGTTGTAATCAAGAACTATCTTGGAAAGTTGTAAGCCTTTAGGACATTTATTATTTGTTTTATTTTCAATTCTTGTCTCATGTTGTGATATATGTTGTAGATTTTGAGATAGGCTTGTGAATGTATAATTGCATATGTCATACTTTTGTAAACTGAACTTGGACTTAATATGAGATAATTTCTTCATTGTTATGGGCATTATGGTTGGTTTATTGTAATTTAATCGGGGCATTACAGGCCTATTGGGCCCACTTTTTGGCCCCCTTTCGATAATCCTAATTGTTCACATTTTAGGATTTGTTGAGTACATTATCCTTGTAAAAAATCACGTCGATCGGATAATAGATACTATTTATTCGAATCACTTTTTTATGAACAGTTAATTTTCTTGCCGTCCATTTTTTTCGGGACAAAAGTGATCTGAATATATAGTATTTTTTATTTGATCAACGTGATTTTTTGTAAGAATAATGTACTCAACATATTTTAAAATGTGAACGGTTCTAATTATCGAAAAAGAGCCTAAAAGTGAGCCCAACGAGCCGAACTGGACCGGACTGTCCCAAATCTGGATTGGAGACAGTCCAGACCCTTTACAATTAACACCATTTATTTAGGACCAACATGCAAACACACAAAAATATATAATTAAAAAAACAAAATAGTAATAAGGAGTTGGGTTCCACTGAACTCTATGTCTCTATGCTTTTTACAATTGCAAATAGGTCACAGAATTTTCATAGGGCCCTTTCTTTTGTACCGTTCTTGGGCTTTTAATACATTGTAGCCCAATAAATTTCTTTTTTGTGGCCTTATATCCATGTTTGGAAACTTGTTTCAAAAATATTTTCTAAACAATTAAAAATTAATTTGGTGAAAGAAATAAAAAAAAAAAGGCATTCGGTCTATTTCAAATTTAGGTTTTCTTTGCCCAAAAATCTACAGATCTGAAATATTATGTCATAAGAACAGGCTCCCACAAAAATGACTAAAATACCCACACTATATATACAGGTCTCTTCCATTTTGAACCCCATTTATCCAAACCTCTCTTTCACTCCTCTTTTCCTCATCTCTCTCTCTCTCTCTCTCTCTCTCTCTACACAACACTCCATACGACGACAAACCAAAGGCCACCACTATCACGACCGTCGGCTCCGCCGCCACTACCAAGACCACCATGACACCACCAAGAACCACTGCCTCCACCACCGCTCCATCATCTAGTCCGCGTCCCTTTCGTTCACTTCCCTCTCCTACTTCGCTGACTCTATCTCCACCACCACCAACACAGCCACCGATGACCCTAATCATCATCAACCTCTGCCGCTTCTACGACTTCAACTCCGGCAAATACTTTATCGATTTCCTTATCTCCTGTCTCTCCTCCCTCACCAAAACCCTAGCATTCTTCATCTGCTCTCTCGTCTGCAAGTGATGGCTTAGCCTCAAATCTGTCGCTCCTAAGGTTTTGAAAAGTGATTGTAGTCACCGTAACGGTTGCGGTGATGCAATAGCGGTTGCAAGATGTAAAGGTCGTAGCATAACAGTTGCAGTAATCGGAACAGTGATTTTTTTTTATTTTGCACAATTTCAAGAAAATTTGTCGATACGAACATTTTTTTTCTTTAGAATCACATCTATTAGGGTTTAAAATAAATTTTGATAAATTTTTGTTAATTTTTAAGTATGTGTAGACACCCCATTTTTGACCGCCCTCAAGATTTGGGCATTACTGATGGTTTGCTCGGTGTTGAGAGATGTGCAGGCCAAAGATTCAATTCCTTCGGCAAGGAGAGAGGCCAAGCCTTCAAAACACTTTGTTTAGGGGTTTGGAGTTGAAGAAAAGAGGAGAGTAGGGGAGAAAATAGGTTGGAGAAGAAGTTCGCCATCAATCCGGGTAGAAGAAAGTCGAGTGGCCCTCGCTGAATCAGGCTTATTCAATTGCATACTTGGAGTTAAGCTATGAGGCCACCATCGTTGGAAAGAAGACTTCTGGGGCTTCACTTTGTACTCAAGAATCTCCCAAAGCCAAGTCCGGGTGGAGGAGATATGATTGGTTGAAGCCGGGCATCATCCCGGTTGGATCGAGTCTGCGCGGCTTCACCAAAAAGGGCATAGCTTTTTGGACAGGAGGAATTTTGATGCAAGGTTTGTGCCATTGGAAAGATAACTTCCGGGGCTTCAATTTTTATACCCACCGGCCATTTTCTGACCTTGGAATCATCTATCGGCAATCTATTTTGACGACCGGCAGAAAATAGTGCCGACCGGCACTTTATTTTGGCCGACGACCAAATTTTCTGGCCGGTTTGCACCCTTTGCACCCTCCAAGCCTGGTGCATACCAGCTGTGCCAGCTGGGATGCACAGAACCCGACCCCCCATGCATATATGTAGCCATTTTGCACCCTAATGAGCCTTTGAACCCCCTTTCCCTTCTAGAAGCTTGAACCCTTTGGCCAAGCTTCTTGGAGAAGCTTGGCCAGCTATTTTGGCTTCTCTAAGAAGCCTTGCACCTCCCTTTGAACCCCTTGACCCTTTTTCCTTTGCTTAGCCATTAAGTTTCTTAACATTACTTGGCCTATATAAGCACTTCTCTTCTCCCTTGGATGGGGTTGGATTTTTTGGAGCAAAAAACCAGAGATATAGGCATATATCTGATATACATACACACAACCCTCCATCTCTCTCCATATCTCTCTCATTCAACCATCAAATACCCTTGTTCTTGGGCCATTTCTTCACCAATCCATAGCACCACCACCACTACTCCATCACAGCAGCTTGGAGCAGTTTTTCAGAGGCCAAAGGTGCTGCAACTCAAGCCAAGAAGCAACAAAAAGGGTAGTCTTCAAGGGTAAGATCATTTTCCCTCTTTTGTAGCACATTCTTGTCACATTTTTCTACCCTATTTGGTTACTGTTTTGGGCTCCGACCCTAACTGAAAGGGACATTATTTTGAGCCATTCTTCATGTTTGTTTAAGGGCTCAACCCTGTTTGAGCCCTCCATAGTGCACTTGCTTCAATACTCCTTGGTATGCCACATTTTTGCATGAAATTTCTAGCCTATGTGTGATCTGTTTTTGAGCATAATGTAAACTGTAAGTAGGCTCATTTTGAGCCCTTCTTGCACTTGCTTCATAATCTCTTCTATTTACCGTAATTTTGCATGATTTGTTTGGCCTACATATAAATTGTTTTGGAGCATGTCATGAACTTAAGTTAGGCTTATTTTGAGCCCCTCTTCAACGTTGAAGATGGGCTCAACACTGTTGGGGGTCTCCATGTAGTACTTACCATTATACCCCTCTTTGGCCCCCATTTTTGCATGCTTTGTTAGCCTATCTTTCTTCTGTTTTTGGGCCATCATCAGAACTAGAAGGGGTCATATTTTGACCCCTTGGACATATTTCATCAAGGGTCTTTGCTTGTTTGATGAATTTTTGGTGTACTTCATGTTATAGCCTTTTGTTATCCTAGTTCTTGCATGGCATTTTTAGCATGTTTGCATACTGATTTGGGGGATGTAATAAACTGTAAATGTGCGTATTTTTGGTCCCTCTTCAGTGTTGTAGAAGGGTCTTTTTCAGTTTGGGCTTTGTATCTACCACTTGCTTCATTACCTAGCTTGAGGGCCCATTTTTGCATGCTGTTTTTGCCCTATCTATGCTCGCTGTTTGGCCATGATTTGAACTGTAAAAATGCTTTTTTTGGGGCTGGCTAGCTTCTGTCTTTACACTTCATGTTCCAATTATGCATGCTTTGTATAGCTTCAAGTCATTTCATGCGCTTAATATTGCATTTCGGGGCCTATGGCATGCATTGGGTGACATATTTCCATGTTTTGGGACCATTTGGCATCGTGTTCCAGCGCTGAAATTCACATGCTTGTATGTCATTTTGTATCCCTTGCCTTGCTTTGGTAGATTGCATTTTTGCGCCTTAGGTTTGGTTAATGCATTGTGCATGCATCCTATGTATTGTGTTGCCTCACTTGCCTCATTATGGCCGTTGATTTTGGCATGCTTGCGAGCTATCCATGTTAGTTTAAGTCCATCGTTGTATGTTGTTGCGTGCCATGTTTGTTTACATGTTTAGGTTGCGCGCCTAGCATACATTGTTCATTTGCATGCCCATGTTGCATACTAGATCACATGCCTAGGTTGCATTGCATTGGCATGCATGCCTTGCCTCTTGATCAAGTGATAGAGGTTGGGCTTTATGTGTTTGTTTGGTTTGCATGACATTTGAAATCAAAGTGCATATTTGGTTTCTTGGGCCATCACGCATCGAAATGCGCAATTGGTGGTCCGAGAACCAAGGAACATACCCCTTTGAGTCAAAAGCATGATAAGGGATGTGTTGGTGCACACATTTGCTTGGAATTTCATGCCATACACTGTCTGTCCTTTGTTGCTGTCAAAACTGTCTTCTGCAGGAAGTTTCTGCCGACCGGCAACATTCAGTGCCGACCGGCCATTTATTCAGTGCCGATAGCTTTATCTCCAGCCGATGGATATTGTACACGGCCGGTGGCCATCCCTCCCAGCCGATGATGTTCTGCAATGCTCATAGAAGGTTCTCTGGGACTCTGACAGTTTTCAGAGAAGAAAAGGCAGTAAAACAGAGGCAACAGTGGCATGGTGCGGACTTTCCGGGCGAGTCGGATTCGAGCATGCATCATTCGCATATCCCGAGGCAGGGCTGAGGCCCCCTTCTTTTTACATTTGATTTAATTTGATAATTAGAATTTTGTAATAATTTATTCATTTATTCTTCGGTCTGTATATTTATTTGGTCCCTCCGAGTGAGGGCGTATTTGTAATAAGTGTGCGTGGGTGTGTGCATGTCTTCCAACCCCACGTCTTTCTTCCCTTTTATTTACCTGCTTATGATGGTAGATTAGGGCATATTTAAAATTAGCATCCTGATGCTATGCATGCGTGCATCCATGCATTTGTCTTACATGCACCGGGCTCGGTACATCACGCTAACTGCATTGTATTTCAATTTCCAAATTGAATACGTGTTATCTGTAGCATTCCATATGCCATGTTTAGGATAGCCGAGCCTGTCTAGATTACACCTTTGCTTGTGTTGCATTAGCCACTTAACATGAACTAGGATCATACATATGATTACTAACTAGTTTTTGTTTTGGCTTGGAGTACTAGGTGAGTTTTTATGCTTTAGCATATCGCATGCGTGTGAATGTTGCCATAACAGCATGATTACCATGAGGCTAGCTGCTTATGTGATATAACTGCTTGAATGCCTGTGGATGGAGGTTGAATTACCTAAATTGGGACAATGCATTAAAAACTGTGAGTTTTAAGCCCACTAATTAGTGGCAAAATCATCTTTTCTAAAGCCCACTTGAGGGTGGCAAAACCTACATTTTAGCCTACTTTTTGTTCCAACTTAGGCGATTTGGTCTATACTTGTTTGCTGTGCGCATAACATAGTAAATCTAGGCTAATAACCGGTATAAGAACACGTAAAGTTTTCAAAATTGGATATCACGGATAGTAGAGGCCGGTCTTCGGACCGGGCGAAAGGGGGTGCTCATAGCTGACCTTCCCCAATCGTACCCAAGCTCCCGAGCCAAGTCAACTTTGGTTATGACGGACACGTGGCCTTCGGCATTGAGTCAGGGTTTCCTAAATTTCCCCATTTTAAAAATATTTAGGTGGCGACTCTGTATCTGGCAAAGCAGTCCATGTTTGGCACTTCTTTTCAAAATCTGTTTTTCTTCAAAACGATTTGCCAGAGTTGGACTATTTGGTTCAGATTTAGAACCGTAACACAAAAAATCGAGTCCGAGCTGTAGCGAGGTCCCCCGCGGGCTTGTTACAGTTTCTGGTGACTCTGCTGGGGAGTTTAGAGAGCTTGACTCGAACTCGTGATATCCTTTTTTGACTACATTTATGTGTTTCTTTGCATTGCATGTGCATTGGTGCGCCTAGTACACCGTGTTTGCCATCTGCCATTCCTGAACGGTTTGCCGGAGGCTTGTCTTGTCAAGGCATGACCATAAGGCTGACCGGTTATGGGCTCTGATAGCATGGGAACACAAACCCCGGTTTTACCGGGGCACCCTCTTTGACCAGTCGACCTAGTGCATATCGAAATCCATAGTGACCATTCCAAACTAGGACATGTTGCTTACCCGATATAGGTTGTTTGAAACCGCTGCGTGCGTAGTGAAACCCTAGCTCCTGACAAAATAGGACAGGGAAACCCTACTCCAACATAGGGGTGTATTGGCTCTCATTCATTTGCTATGTGCTTTTAGAGTGTATCTCTACAGGAAATGCATATACCAGTTTGCAAGTCCGGGTATCCGACCTGTGGGCACCAGTATCAGTATTTTGAGAATCAATTATATCTGCGGGTATCAGATTCGGATTTGGGGCAGTGATTTCGAGGAACAGTGATCAGTAATAGAATACAGTCGTTCAGCTCTGCTCGTATCTGTTTTGGTGAAGTTGAGCTGAGATGCTGTCTGTTTTCCCTTTTGCTAGGTAGTCTTGGAACCATAGCTTCAGAAGGCTCCACTATCTCCCGGGTACATTGGATTTGTACTGATAGACTTCGTCTGGTCAGAAACTCAGTTCAAAGGTAATCAGGGCTAGAGAAGGCTAGTCAGGCATAGATCACCAGTTTACCAGATCAGTGGCCCTTATCCACCCCTCCAGTGAACAGGTCAGTTAGATGGATCAGCAGAATACATCAGGGATGGAGGCAATGATGTGTCAAATGCAGGAAACTATGAAACTCATGCAACAAGACGCTGTCCGCCAAGCGGAATTTGCCAAGCAGCAAGCTGCAATCATGGCTCAGCAGGCTGAGCTCATCACCAGGTTGCAACAGCAAAGCAGCGCGTCTGCTTCACAACAAGTTCCTCCCCCAACAGGAGCTCCAGCACTTGGGGAGACGGCAAATGTCCAGGAAGGTACGGACATTCCGGTAGGGCCGGCTCCGCCCCCGATTCTACCGCAACTATCTAAGGCACCCACGCCTGTCAATGTGCCGGACTCTCCCTTCGAGTTCGAAGCGGACCCCACAGCGCTGAAGCTGAGTAAGCTGGAAAAGATGTTTAAGAAATCCCAAGGAGTCAAGTCCATTCCCGACATTGAGGATGGATATATAGACGCAGCTGTGACGCTGCCAGATCGGTTCAAGATGCCTCAAATTGACCGATTTGATGGGTCCGGGGACCCCATGGTGCACCTGAGGCTGTTTTCAGATATCTTAAGGCCGATGGGCCTCACGAGACTACAGAAGCTGTCTCTGTTTGGCCAAACCCTGTCAGGTGTGGCGGCCATCTAGTACGCGAAACTGGAAGACGATGTTAAGAAGAATTGGGATGAGATGGCCGAGGCTTTTGTCGATCAATACTCCTACAATACACAAATTGAGATTACAACCCGTGATCTCGAGGCGACTAGGCAGGAGCCGAAGGAAAGTTTCTCCGATTTTGTAACTCGGTGGAGGGCCAAGGCCTCAATGATGACCATTAGGCCAACGGACAAGGATCAAATATGGATGGTTGTGCGCAACCTCCAACCCAAGCTCATGCAGAAAATGATTGTTCTCCCATTCCCTACCTTTTCAGATCTACATGAGATGGGAGTACAGATCGAGGATGCTATGAAACAGGGCCTCATTGACCAGGAGAAGGAGCAACCTAGGAGGGCGTTTACCCACAGTTCGAATGCGACCACTAGTGGTGATGCAGCTGCAAGATCTTCTGAAGTGGGCATGGTCACCAACACCACATCACAAAAAGCTACCCCATTCACCGGTGCGTCCGGAAGTAGCTCACAGAAAACCAAATATCCACCTCGAGTCAAGAGGGTTTTCACCCCACTTTATATGCCTTTGTCAAAGGCTCTAGAGGTCTTAATCCGGAAAGGACATCTGAAACCATTGGAACAACAGCCTTTACCTGATCCTCTCCCTCCAAAGCATGACAGGACTAAGTACTGTGCCTACCATCAACAAACTGGTCATGAGACCGATAGCTGTTTTCGTCTGCGCCATGATGTACATGATTTGTTTGACAACAAGGTCATTGCCGCACCAGCTCAGCAAAGTCTATCACCACTAGATCAGCGAACTTGGGGGATAGTACGAATGTGTGATCAGGGGATGAACCACCTGCGGGCAACACTCAGTTTACTCCAGATGTGGCGTTTGGCACGCACTGCTTTGAGCATTTGTGAACGCTAGTTTTGTACTTTCTGACTTGGGTATTGAGCCAGTTCTATTGTTTTGTTTTGAGTCTGTCTCTTTGTTTTGAGTCAGTCTTTTTGGTTAAGGTCTGTCTTGTTGTATCGAGTCAGTCCTGTTATGTAGGAGTCGGGTGATTCCGGGGGTGTTACCTCGGACATCACCATTTTGTTTTGTGTTTGTCTTTTCATTTTCTTTTGAGTCTGTTTCTGCCTTGGAGCCAGTTACACCAGAAGATTTGAATGGAACAGCAGTGATTTTCACACTCTTGTGTTTTTATCCGCCGTGTGCTAGTGGTGCCAGAAGTTTGAATGAAATGATAGTGCTCCTCGCCTGCTCTTCTGTGCCTTGAACTCATTGCCTTGACCTAAGTTTTTTTTAAAACCTTTTTGAACACTGTGTTGAAAACAAAGAGGAAGGAATTCCTCGGGATTTGCAAAATTTGATCAAACTGAGAGAAAGAGAGGCATGCTAAGCCTTTTAATGATTGAGATCATACTTGTTAATGTGAGTACTGAGAAGGATCCTGGCTTGATCCAGATTGGTCCCACACCATCTTCAGCGCGAGTGATTTGTCGTTTTCTTAAAAGATTTCAAAAAATGTTTTGCGCGGTCCTGCGAAGACTTGTGTGGAATCGCTCTTGAGATTGTGCAGCCTAGGATCGCTCTCAGCCTCGAGACTCGACCCCTCATTTTCAAACCTTGGACTCAAACTCAGAATGTTCAACGGTTAACTACAACGCGAGGCCTGTGAGGCCAGATTCAAAGCAGCCCTCGAACAAGAGGCAAGAAAGTCAAATCAAGAAGATCAGATGTCGTCAAGAGAGGCTTGGGAAGCTAGATCAGAAGCCCCCCCTCAAACTAGGGGCAAAAATATCAGATAAGCTCGAAGAGCCGAAGATGGATCCTTCAGTAAAACAATACAACGGCCACTCTCCTGGATACGGATGGCTTCAAAACCTTACAACCATTTGGCATGGACCAAGCTACACTTTTACCCTTTGAGAGGCTCGCTGGGCCGAAAACCCGAAAGGGCGATCCAGGCAAAAGTTAGAGCAAGACAAAAAAAAATGTATATACAAAAAATGCAAAAAGAAAAAAAGAGAGAAAAATAAAAAAAATGCAAAAAGAAAAAAAGAGAAGAGAAAAAGAAAAAAAGAAGGAGAAAGGAAATGAAAATGAAAAGAAAAGAATGAAAAGAAAAACAAAGCTCGCAAGGTTGAAAACCTGCAACAGGCGCATTGGCAAAAGTTAGAGCATAAAAGGGAGAGGTTAAAAACCCGAGTGTACCTTAACCCCGAACTACGTAAGGCTTGATTCCCATGTTTGGGATACGTAGGCAACTTCACTCTGAAGTCCAACCCTAAAACACTTCAAATTCAGTTGTGTCCATGAAATGGTTTTGATCATCTTTGCCTTCTCTGTATCCGAGAGTTCGGTTGTGATCGTCACTCTGAAGGATTGATTTCAATACGCTGCGGTGCCATTTAGACAAGGGGCAACTTTCCGTTGCCATTCAATGCACTGTGGTGCCATTCAAACAATGGGCAACTTTCCGTTGCCATGCAGTGTCCTTCAGACAAGGGGCAATTTTCCATTGCTTATGGATCCGAGGTTGTGCATCTCAAGAGTTGGTTCCCTGCTTGTTGAGCGGTGGCCGTTTACAAAAACAGTTTTTGAGAATTTTTACTGAGGTTGACTAATTCTGTCGAAAATTATTCCATCTTTTCTAAAACTGGACCATTTTCTTGGACCCAAAAAAGGAAAATTTTCAGTGCTCATAGCCTGACTTGCATGATTTTAAATCAAAAAGTTGAATAAGCATGTTAATCTAACTTTCATGTTGGTCAATTGTTTTAAAACCAAAAAATGGTCAAAATGATGAACTAGGGGCACAGTTGAGTCAGGCTTCCTATCTTTCCCCCATTCTCAACATACTTGCCAGAAGGGCACTCTACCTGCCAGAAGAGGGCACAACTGAGGTTAACAACAAAAGGGCTGAAGGCTCTCAACATCCTCCAAGCAACGAGGTATCAAGCCAAGTGCGAAGCACGAACTGGACTGGGGAAAGATATTCCACTCCATCATTTGGACAGATCTAACCACGTCCAAACTCCCCAGCAGGGCATCATCAACCGATGTTAGCTGCAGATTTGCTACACACCCAGTTGTAACACAACCCCTCTGTGGGAGAAACTCACTGTTGTGAACAAAAATCTAGCAGAACGCTAGGGGCAAGAGCCCGTAACTTTTTTATCTATCTATCAACCACCCAGGGGAGGGATTGAAAAATGAGAGATTAAAGAATAGAGAGATGTGCGCTGAGAGGAAAAGCGAGAAAAGGGTTTGGAGAGAAAAACCGAGCTTGAGGGCCGAGTGATGTGAGAATCACAAATCAGGAAGGGTGGGATACACTACCCAGTGAAACAGGCTCCCTGTGCATGTCTGAGTGTCGTGTCTTTTTGTTTTATCTTGATTCTTGTTTTGAGTCGTCTCGAGTGTTACTCGATGTGTTTAGGTTGTTTACCTTTTATTTTCCGTCATTGAGTCGTAGTGCGCTGTGTTCAGTCGTAGGCTCAATACCCTGGTCAAGAACTCATCTCTCAATTTCCAAAAAAAAAAAAAAAAAATCGTTTTGTGCTCAGAGTACTGTGCCATTCTCCACATTTGTGCAAAACAAGATTTGTTCTTTCATAAAACCGCAGGGTTCAACCCGAGTCATGTGAGAACAGTAAAACCAGGACCTATTTGAAGCTATATGGTTCCGAACTGCAAAGTAAAAGCAAAAGAGGAAAACGTCGGGTATCTGAGTTCGTTTCAACTTCAGTAAGTTCCGAGACTACATCCCGTGTGTACCTCTTCAGGCCTTGCCAATGCTCCGAAGTATGAGTGTACCTCTACCTCAAGCTCAAGATCAAGTCTGCTTCAAGCCAGAATAGTGTATCAATCACACCTCATTCCCTTAGTGTATCAATCACACTTCATTCATTCAATGTATCTAACACACCTTATTTGCCTTAGTGTATCAATCACACCTCATTCACTTAGTGTATCAATCACACTCCATTCACTTCGTGTATCTATCACACACAGTCATTTGCTCCACTTAGTGTATCTAACACACTTCATTTGCCTTAGTGTATCAATCACACTTCATTCACTTAGTGTATCAATCACACTTCATTCTCATTTAGTGTATCAATCACACTCTCTTCACTTGGTGTATCAATCACACTTCTTTCATTTTGTGTATCTATCACACACATTCTCGTTTTGTGTATCTATCACGTACATATTCACTTTTGTGTATCTATTACGCTCTCACTCAGTGTATCAATCACACTTCACTCACTTTGTGTATCTATCACACCATTCTTCTCTTCATATCACATGTTTGCTTTGTGTATCAATCACACCCTGTTTGCCTCATGTATCTGTCACATGATTACTTTAGTGTATCCATCACACCTCATTTACTTCCGTTTGCTTCATGTATCTCTCACATGTTTATTTAGTGTATCAATCACACTCTCTTCACACTTCTTTCACTTTGTGTATCTATCACACACATACTCATTTAGTGTATCTATCACACTTCATTCATTTTGAGTATCTATCACACACATTCTCGTTTTTTGTATCACACTTCATTGATTTAGTATATCCATCATACTGGTTCACTAAGTGCATCTATCACACTTTGTGTTCACTTTTAGTGTATCAATCACACTCTGTTCACTAAGTGCATCTATCACACTTTGTGTTCACTTTTAGTGTATCAATCACACTCTGTTCACTAAGTGCACCTATCACACTTTGTGTTCACCTTCAGTATATCAATCATACTTGTTCACTAAGTGCATTTATCACACTTCGTGTTCACCTTTTAGTGTGTCAATCACACTCTGTTCACTAAGTGCATCTATCACACTTCGTGTTCACCTTTAGTATATCGATCATACTCTATTCACATAGTGCATCTATCACACTTTGTGCTCACCTTTAGTATATCTATCATACTTGTTCACTAAGTGCATCTATCACACTTTGTGCTCACCTTTAGTATATCTATCATACTTGTTCACTAAGTGCATCTATCACACTTCGTGTTCACATTTAGTATATCCATCATACTTGTTCACTAAGTGCATCTATCACACTTCGTGTTCACCTTTAGTATATCAATCATACTTGTTCACTAAGTGCATCTATCACACTTCGTGTTCACATTTTAGTATATCAATCATACTTGTTCACTAAGTGCATCTATCACACTTCGTGTTCACCTTTAGTATATCAATCATACTTGTTCACTAAGTGCATCTATCACACTTCGTGTTCACCTTTAGTATATCCATCATACTTGTTCACTAAGTGCATCTATCACACTTCGTGTTCACATTCAGTATATCCATCATACTTGTTCACTAAGTGCATCTATCACACTTTGTGTTCACTTTTAGTATATCAATCATACTCTTGTTCACTAAGTGCATCTATCACACTTTGTGTTCATATTTAGTATATCAAATCGTACCTTGTTCACTAAGTGCATCGATCACACTTCGTGTTCACCTATTGTGTATCCATCACACTTGTTCACTTAGTGCATCTATCACACTTTGTGTTTGCCTTTAGTGTATCCATCACACTTGTTCACTTAGTGCATCTATCACACTTTGTGTTTGCCTTTTGTGTATCCATTACGCTTGGCTCACTTCATTCATTTAGTGTATCATTCACACTTTATTCATATAGTGTATCTATCACACACTTGCTTTGTATCTATCACGCATGCTCGCTTTGTGTATTAATCACACATGCCCCCTTTGTGTATCCATCACACACATTCGCTTGGTATATCTATCACATATTTGTTTAGTGTATCCATCACACTCGTTTCACTTTGTGTATCAATCACACACTTTCGCTTTGTGCATCAATCACACTTTCGCTTTGTGTATCAATCACACACTTTCTCTTTATGCATCTATCACACTATGCTCATCTTGTGTATCCATCACACTTTGCTTCATACAGTGTATCCATCACACTGTACTCACCTTGTGTATCCATCACGCTTTGCTTCATATAGTGTATCCATTACACATGTTTGTCCACTTAGTGTATCTACCACACTTCGTTCACTTTTGTGTATCTAACGCACATGTTCGTAAGAATTGCATAATTCTCTTACATCCTTTCTACATGAGATGTAGTTTGGTTCATGTTTACTTTCTTGCATAGCATTCGCTTAAAATGTTGCATTTATTTTGCATAATTGCTTCATCACAGCTCTCTTTGCATGATCATAAGTTATGCACTTGCATTGTGCATCACTTTGCATCCTGCCCCTGAACTACGCTGGTTTGATTCCTTGCAAAGGGATACGTAGGCAGCCTGCGGGCACAACCATTTATGCATCTATATTTTGTTTGTTTGTCCAAGTCTTCGGCCTTGTCAAAAATGGGTCGTCTCTGGGCTTTGACATTCACTCCCGTCATTGTTATGACTTTCGAGTTTTGTCAAAGAGGGGCAACTGTAGACACCCCATTTTTGACCGCCCTCAAGACTTGGGCATTACTGATGGTTTGCTCGGTGTTGAGAGATGTGCAGGCCAAAGATTCAATTCCTTCGGCAAGGAGAGAGGCAAACCCTTCAAAACACTTTGTTTAGGGGTTTGGAGTTGAAGAAAAGAGGAGAGGAGGGGAGAAAATAGGTTGGAGAAGAAGTTCACCATCAATCCGGGTAGAAGAAAGTCGAGCGGCCCTCGCTGAATCAGGCTTATTCAATTGCATACTTGGAGTTAAGCTATGAGGCCACCATCGTTGGAAAGAAGACTTCCGGGGATTCACTTTGTACTCAACAATCTCCCAAAGCCAAGTCCGGGTGGAGGAGATATGATTGGTTGAAGCTGGGCATCATCCCGGTTGGATCGAGTCTGCGCGGTTTCACCAAAAAGGGCATAACTTTTTGGACAGGAGGAATTTTGATGCAAGGTTTGCGCCATTGGAAAGCTAACTTCCGGGGCTTCAATTTGTATACCCACCGGCCGTTTTCTAACCTTGGAAACATCTATCGGCAATCTATTTTTCCGACCGGCAGAAAATAGTGCCGACCGGCACTTTATTTTGGCCGACGACCAAATTTTCTGGCCGGTTTGCACCCTTTGCACCCTCCAAGCCTGGTGCATACCAGCTGTGCCAGCTGGGATGCACAGAACCCGACCCCCCATGCATATATGTAGCCATTTTGCACCCTAATGAGCCTTTGAACCCCCTTTCCCTTCTAGAAGCTTGAACCCTTTGGCCAAGCTTCTTGGAGAAGCTTGGCCAGCTATTTTGGCTTCTCCAAGAAGCCTTGCACCTCCCTTTGAACCCCTTGGCCCCCTTGACCCTTTTTCCTTTGCTTAGCCATTAAGTTTCTTAGCATTACTTGGCCTATATAAGCACTTCTCTTCTCCCTTGGATGGGGTTGGATTTTTTGGAGCAAAAAACCAGAGATATAGGCATATATCTGATATACATACACACAACCCTCTATCTCTCTCCATATCTCTCTCATTCAACCATCAAATACCCATGTTCTTGGGCCATTTCTTCACCAATCCATAGCACCACCACCACTACTCCATCACAGCAGCTTGGAGCAGTTTTTCAGAGGCCAAAGGTGCTGCAACTCAAGCCAAGAAGCAACAAAAAGGGTAGTCTTCAAGGGTAAGATCATTTTCCCTCTTTTGTAGCACATTCTTGTCACATTTTTCTACCCTATTTGCTTACTGTTTTGGGCTCCGACCCTAACTGAAAGGGACATTATTTTGAGCCATTCTTCATGTTTTTTTTAGGGCTCAACCCTGTTTGAGCCCTCCATAGTGCACTTGCTTTAATACTCCTTGGTATGCCACATTTTTGCATGAAATTTCTAGCCTATGTGTGATCTGTTTTTGAGCATAATGTAAAATGTAAGTAGGCTCATTTTGAGCCATTCTTCAACATTGAAGAAGGGCTCAACCCTGTTTGGGACCCCTATCTTGCACTTGCTTCATAATCCCTTCTATTTACCGTAATTTTGCATGATTTGTTTGGCCTACATATAAATTGTTTTGGATCATGTCATGAACTTAAGTTAGGCTTATTTTGAGCCCCTCTTCAATGTTGAAGAAGGGCTCAACACTATTGGGGGTCTCCATGTAGTACTTACCATTATATCCCTCTTTGGCCCCCATTTTTGTATGCTTTGTTAGCCTATCTTGCTTCTTTTTTTGGGCCATCATCAGAACTAGAAGGGGTCATATTTTTCCCCCCTGGAAATATTTCATCAAGGGTCTTTGCTTGTTTGATGAATTTTTGGTGTACTTCATGTTATAGCCTTTTGTTATCCTAGTTCTTGCATGGCATTTTTAGCATGTTTGCATACTGATTTGGGGGATGTAATAAACTGTAAATGTGCGTATTTTTGGTCCCTCTTCAGTGTTGTAGAAGGGTCTTTTTCAGTTTGGGCTTTGTATCTACCACTTGCTTCATTACCTAGCTTGAGGGCCCATTTTTGCATGCTGTTTTTGCCCTATCTATGCTCGCTGTTTGGCCATGATTTGAACTGTAAAAATGCTTTTTTTGGGGCTGGCTAGCTTCTGTCTTTACACTTCATGTTCCAATTATGCATGCTTTGTATAGCTTCAAGTCATTTCATGCGCTTAATATTGCATTTCGGGGCCTATGGCATGCATTGGGTGACATATTTCCATGTTTTGGGACCATTTGGCATCGTGTTCCAGCGCTGAAATTCACATGCTTGTATGTCATTTTGTATCCCTTGCCTTGCTTTGGTAGATTGCATTTTTGCGCCTTAGGTTTGGTTAATGCATTGTGCATGCATCCTATGTATTGTGTTGCCTCACTTGCCTCATTATGGCCGCTGATTTTGGCATGCTTGCGAGCTATCCATGTTAGTTTAAGTCCATCATTGTATGTTGTTGCGTGCCATGTTTGTTTACATGTTTAGGTTGCGCGCCTAGCATACATTGTTCATTTGCATGCCCATGTTGCATACTAGATCACATGCCTAGGTTGCATTGCATTGGCATGCATGCCTTGCCTCTTGATCAAGTGATAGAGGTTGGGCTTTATGTGTTTGTTTGGTTTGCATGACATTTGAAATCAAAGTGCATATTTGGTTTCTTGGGCCATCACGCATCGAAATGCGCAATTGGTGGTCCGAGAACCAAGGAACATACCCCTTTGAGTCAAAAGCATGATAAGGGATGTGTTGGTGCACACATTTGCTTGGAATTTCATGCCATACACTGTCTGTCCTTTGTTGCTGTCAAAACTGTCTTCTGCAGGAAGTTTCTGCCGACCGGCAACATTCAGTGCCGACCGGCCATTTATTCAGTGCCGATAGCTTTATCTCCAGCCGATGGATATTGTACACGGCCGGTGGCCATCCCTCCCAGCCGATGATGTTCTGCAATGCTCATAGAAGGTTCTCTGGGACTCTGACAGTTTTCAGAGAAGAAAAGGCAGTAAAACAGAGGCAACAGTGGCATGGTGCGGACTTTCCGGGCGAGTCGGATTCGAGCATGCATCATTCGCATATCCCGAGGCAGGGCTGAGGCCCCCTTCTTTTTACATTTGATTTAATTTGATAATTAGAATTTTGTAATAATTTATTCATTTATTCTTCGGTCTGTATATTTATTTGGTCCCTCCGAGTGAGGGCGTATTTGTAATAAGTGTGCGTGGGTGTGTGCATGTCTTCCAACCCCACGTCTTTCTTCCCTTTTATTTACCTGCTTATGATGGTAGATTAGGGCATATTTAAAATTAGCATCCTGATGCTATGCATGCGTGCATCCATGCATTTGTCTTACATGCACCGGGCTCGGTACATCACGCTAACTGCATTGTATTTCAATTTCCAAATTGAATACGTGTTATCTGTAGCATTCCATATGCCATGTTTAGGATAGCCGAGCCTGTCTAGATTACACCTTTGCTTGTGTTGCATTAGCCACTTAACATGAACTAGGATCATACATATGATTACTAACTAGTTTTTGTTTTGGCTTGGAGTACTAGGTGAGTTTTTATGCTTTAGCATATCGCATGCGTGTGAATGTTGCCATAACAGCATGATTACCATGAGGCTAGCTGCTTATGTGATATAACTGCTTGAATGCCTGTGGATGGAGGTTGAATTACCTAAATTGGGACAATGCATTAAAAACTGTGAGTTTTAAGCCCACTAGTTAGTGGCAAAATCATCTTTTCTAAAGCCCACTTGAGGGTGGCAAAACCTGCATTTTAGCCTACTTTTTGTTCCAACTTAGGCGATTTGGTCTATACTTGTTTGCTGTGCGCATAACATAGTAAATCTAGGCTAATAACCGGTATAAGAACACGTAAAGTTTTCAAAATTGGATATCACGGATAGTAGAGGCCGGTCTTCGGACCGGGCGAAAGGGGGTGCTCATAGCTGACCTTCCCCAATCATACCCAAGCTCCCGAGCCAAGTCAACTTTGGTTATGACGGACACGTGGCCTTCGGCACCGAGTCAGGGTTTCCTAAATTTCCCCATTTTAAAAATATTTAGGTGGCGACTCTGTATCTGGCAAAGCAGTCCATGTTTGGCACTTCTTTTCAAAATCTGTTTTTCTTCAAAACGATTTGCCAGAGTTGGACTCTTTGGTTTAGATTTAGAACCGTAACACAAAAAATCAAGTCCGAGCTGTAGCGAGGTCCCCCACGGGCTTGTTACAGTATGATCCAATATATTTCATATTTTCAAATCACTATAAAAGAACCTTTTACATTTTATTTCAATAGTTAATTATCTTAAGAATAATTGATTTTAAATGTTTACAATTTTTTTTACCAATACCTGAACTAACTGAATACAAAATATTCATAATTATTAAATGAAAGGATTATAAAATAAAAATTTTGCCATAAATTAAAAAAATTATAAAGAAAAAAAAATCATATAAGATTTTTTCTTTGGGTTTGATCACTTGAGTATTTGTTCTTTTTTTGTAAGTTTTTATTTTATTTTTTATTTTTTTTTTGAAAAAGAAAGCTATTCAGAATATTGCAAAAGGGTGTAACGGTGTCTAACGAACCATTACGGCACCGCTATGGCCGTTACGTAACACCAAAACAGCTGTTACACATGTGAATTTCTGTCACATCGCTATAGCGGCCGTAACGGGTGGTGGTAACCACCACAACCGTTACGTAACGGCGTTACATAACGGTTGCGACTGTTTTTTAAAACTTTGGTCGCTCCTCTCCACAGTTCTTCGAAGTGCACCGTGGAGAGGAGAAGGTAGTGGTGTAGTCAAGTAGTTCTGCCTTGTCGAATGGTACACAGGGGGGGTTGAACACCGTGCAAATGAGAAGAATGATGTCGCATAACATAAGAAACAAACAACAAAGGAGGCTCACTCTCTTTCTCTCTCTCTATTTCTTCTCTATTTTTTTATTATTTTTATTTTTTGATTACTGTTTGTTTAGTGTTAGATTGGATGGCTAAAAGAGGAGTACAATTTGTGTGTGTGTGTGTATCTCTATTTATCTATTCATGTATTCAAGATTGGATTGTATATCTATATAAAGGATAGGAAAAATTTCAACATGTCATGAACATTTGATTTTTTATTTTTATTTTTATTTTTTTTGGGTTCTTTGGGCTTGAAACTGTTTAATCCAGATCTTGTTATGGTTTGTATTTTTTTTTATCTGTCTCTATGTTTGCTTAGATCTGAACAAATAGTGGATAATAGATAATGAAGTTTTTTTGTTACGTCGCTCATCATTTTTTTTTCTTTTTTTGGTCTTTTACAGGAGTATTTTTCCCCCCCTCTTATATGTTATTGTTGTTGTTGTTGATGAGTTGTTGTTCTTCTTGTTATTGATAGTGATGGTGATCATGATGATGAATGTTAGCTTAGATGAACAGATATGTAATTGCGTTGAAGAGATAGTAATAAAAAAAACACATATTTCAACAGTTATTGTTTCAAATAGATATAAACAAAGAGAAACCCACATAATTTGAACAAATAGAGAGAGAAATCCACAAAATTTGAATAAATAGAGAAAAAAAAATCGAATAGATAGTAAAAAAATTGAGCAGATAGGGAAAAAACATGAACAGATGGAAAAAAAATAAATAGATAGGGAAACAAATTTTAACAGATAGGAAATATTTTGAACAGTTACGGAAAAACAGATGGTTTTTGAGCTAGCAGAACACCTTGTCTCAGCAGATTTCACGCCAGATCTTTTGAGTCAGCTGGTTTCCACTCATCTCTCCTCCATACACGTGTATGGAGGGATGAAGCTCTTTTCAAGCTTGTTTAACAAGCTTTGCATTGCCTTTCTTCTATATAAGGAGAGGCTCCTCCTTTGTTTTAGAGGTTCTGAAAAATGGGCTGAGAGTTATAGATATAGCTTTGTATCTATATCTCTCTTTATTCTTGTTTTGTGCTTCAAAAGTGTAGTTTTGTCTTAGTTTAACACACAAACACACACTCAAACACCTTGCTTGTGTTGCTGAGGCTTCTTGAAGTTGTTTTTGGTGTTCTTGGGTTGATTTGAGCTTGAAAAGCTTGCTGGAGCTGCAGTTTTAAAGAAGGTCTTCAAGGGTGAGTTTCTATCCCTTAAAACCTCCATTCTTTCTTAAGCTTTTAGCCCTTCTTGCATGCTATTTTAAGCTTAACTTTCTACTGGAAAAAGTTCTGTTTTTGCATGCTTAAAAAGTTTGTTTAAGGTCACTTTTTCGTTTAGGGTGATCTACCCCCCTCTTAGGCCTTGTTAGGCCTTGTTTTGAGCCATCCCTTTAGGCTCTTGTTGCAACCTTTGCATGACCTTTCTACCACTGAAATTCAGAGGATTTTCAGTGGTGGAAAGGTGGTTTTGGAGTCTTAAATAGGAGAGGGTCATCCCCTCTCCTTGTGTCTTGTTTACTTGCTTTGAATGCCTCATGTGTGAGCATGTTTGTTAAGTTTATGTTGGCCATATCTTAGGATGTATTTTTGGTTATTTTGCTGTAGCATGCCACTGTTTTTGCTTGGTTTTGTCACTCCATGCATGCCTAATGCACTTGTAGTGTAAATCACACAAACTAGTCTTGTGTGCTTCATGAAGTAGCATGTCATTCTAGCTTGATTTGAGTTCATTTCAGCATGTTCTTGGTGTTGTTTTACCATGTCATATCTCTGTTAGGGTTTGGTTTAATAGCTCCTTGCATGCTCCATGCACTTGTAGTGCATTTCCATGAAATAGCCTAACATGCATCATGCTTTGACATGTCATTTTAGCATGCTTTTGGCTTAGCTCTGAGAGGACTTTGTTCATGTTTTAGCATGTTTAAGGTCTGATTTATGTTGTCTTGGTCATGCATGACTTGCTTTGTATAGCCTTGGTTCAATCTAGCTTGTTAGCTTTGTGTATTGAGTCTTATAGCATGCATTACTTGGACTATTTTAATGATTTGGCATCATTCATAATATGATTTCAGTTCATGTTTCATGTCCATGTATTCACATTTGTCACTCATTCAATGCGTTGGGGAAGTGGTTTGGAAATACTCTTCAGATCCTGGAAGACGCCAATGATCCTCAGCTAGTCACTTGCAAAGATACAAATACTCCGGTCGGGGGTGCCGGAATTAGCACTCCGACGGACAAGTCAGTTCTTCTACTCAAGAAAGCTTGTTCACTAAGTTTTTAGAAGTGATTCTTACATACCTTTACAAATCTGAAGCTCTTGTATTTATATCCATTCTCCGGGCCTCGGGGCCAGAGTCTACTTTTTATTTATTATTCTTTCATTTGTCCTGATATGCCTTCTCAAGTCTATTCGGCCCTAAGAACGTATTCGGCGTCCTAGTTGAGCAGAATGGAGCCGTTCAGTTCCCGGCTCCTCGGGTATACCAGATTTCGTTCCTCTATTTATTCGGCTCCCATAATTGCCCCCCAAGCATTCTGTCAATGACAGTTGGGTGAAATGCTTGGTTCCGATTTTCAAATACTCTGAACCGAAGTTTGGGGGTTAGACTTATCACGCGGACGTTTAATTACTCCCCCTTTAATCGTCGTCTCAACTTCCCGTCCCCTCTTACACGTCTATTTATTACGATTTAAAAGCTGATGTCCTTTCGAATCCGTATTCTATGACGCTGGTTGCTGGATTGCTCTTCGAATCGTTCTTGCGATTCTTCTGTCTGTGATATTCTCTTAATTTTTGTAAGTTTTCCTCTCCCCTGCTCTGAAGCTTTTCCTAGTTTGTTTATTCCGTCGCATGTTCTTATAGCCAGTAGGTTATGGCGAAACATTTGAAAGACCTCCTTTCGTCAGATCGAATTGCTGGCTTTAGACGCCATTTCTCTATTCCTGACGATGTCCACCTATCGTTTGTGGCAGACGGCACTCTTGACATGGAGAGGGAGGACAAAACCACGATTGTCTTTCCCCTTTTGTCAATCGCAGAGGGTGGAGTCCGCTTTCCCCTTCACCCGTTTTTGAGGGCTGTTCTTCGCCATTGGGATTTGATCCCTTCCCAACCTAATGTGAATTTCTTTAGAATTATAATGGGGGTCGTAGCGCTGAACCGTTGCCTTGGAATTAATCTTGGCATTCCTGCCATTCGGCACTGTTATGCTTTGGCCAAGTCCTCTGGTCGGCACGGGCGTTACTTCCTCAGAGCTAAGGATACAGATCATCAGTTAATCACCATGCTTTCCATCTCTGGGAAACGAGTTGATGATGTCATGGTTGTTGTCCGCGGCAACTGGGAGTTCGGCGAAGGGGAGGATCGTGTCGATCCTATTCCTAGACGTAGGGGCGAACCAGGTCGCCGAATGCCCTCTTGCTTGTATTGTGTGTTCATATTTGCCATACCCTATTTTCTTGAGTCTTACGACTTGTCTTGTGCAGGGAACGATTTGAAAAAAGTCCAAGCTTCAACTGACAACGCCGTTCTTTCGGACATTAGGATTGCTCTTAGTTATTTCGGCTGTCGCAGTCTTCATAAGCAGGGAAGAGCGGCTCACGTTCTGCTTTGCTACGAGCCTACATATACAACCTTTTCGGCTGCGGAAAACATACCAATTCCGAAGGGGGAAGATTTTCTCGTCGCTCGCATTTTGTCCGACTTCAAAAACTTGAGACAGGTAGGTTTTGAAGGGTCCGACTCGGAGAATACTGAAGTATCCGATACTGCCGAATCAGATCAGTCCGAGGCCGAATCTGAGGAGGCATTGGATTCTGCCGATCCTCCCTTTACTTCGGGGCGGGGGAACCTTTCTGTTGACGACGTTCCTCAACGTACAGACAATCTTCCCATATCGGGCTCCACTAACATGGCTGGGTTAAGCCTTACAAAGCTTGCTAAGAAGGCAAATGCGGAGAGGTTAGCCGCACGGCGAAGAGCGGAGGGCCTTTCGACCGAAACGCCCCCCAGTGAATCTCAACATTCCCTCCCAGTTATCGAATCAAAATCCTTGGGAATTGTTGAGGAGGCGGCAACAAATAAGAATGCCGAATCCGCATTGGTTGGGAAAGCCGTTCAGGATGTTGAGGGAAAGGCGGAGAAATACGCTAGGGATTGTGAGGTCGGTTTAGAAGATCACGGCGGCAAACGTCCTCGAATGGAGGGATCGAGTGAAGTTATGCCCTTTGTGATTCGACCGATGCTAAGAAACATGCCGGTTCCTTTGGATGCCTCGGCGCTTAAAGACCCAGAGGTCGCGTTCGGCGTGGCAACGTCTTTGTCGTTGCCGTCTGATGTAGAGGCTTTCCAGTTGGAACCGGATTTGAATGCGACAATGTTAGCCGCGCAGTCGGCCCTTTTGGTGCGTATTCTGACTTTTCCTTCACTTCATCCAAACATTGTTTGCATTACATTTTTTGAATTTTTCTTTTGCAGACCGTTGGTAGGATAACCGATGTAGGCCGCCGCCATCTCGACGCCGTCAAGCAGATTAGTCATTTACGAAAGCAAGTTGAGGGCCAGAGGAAAAGGGCCGAGGACGAATTTTTAAGAGCGAACCAGGAAGCTTCTCAGGCAGAGGCCGCGGTAGAGAAAGCTCGTGATGCGGATAAGTTGAGAGCGGAGGCCGAGAAGAAGGCCGACGATATGGAAGCTGCACTTGGCTTGTCCCAAAAGGCATTTGCCAGCCTGGAGGCTGAGTTGGCTGAAATGAAGGCGGCGAAGGAGATTGCCGATTCAAAAGTTTTCGAAGTCGGGAAAGAGGCTGGACTCGCCGAGTATGTGGACCAGGTCTCTCGGTTTGAGAATCGGGGCTTCAAACATGGTTGGCACAAGGCCCTTGCTGCAGCTGGAGTTTCACTGAATATGCCAATACCGTATGAGCAAGTGGACATCGATCCGTTGGAGACTGATTCCGAGGGTTAATCTTTACGATACACAATTGTTATGATTTCGAGAAAGTACTTTTTCCGTTTGTTTTTGTTATGTTGTTTATCAGACATTTTTATCGGAGCGCCCTTTCGTGCAGGCTGATATTATAAAATGTTATGATACAGAAATGGATGTCGATACTTTTTTGTAGTTATAAAATGTTATGAATTCTGCTCAATGTGCTGATGTTTCCGTAATTTTATGGTGATATTTCTTAATAGATCTATAATCTGTCCTTGCCTTAGCCAGGGCGCGAGCGTGAAGAGCCGAATGGTTCATGCTCGTGGGGTGGCCGAGGCATCTTTGAAAACTGGGCCGACTAGATTAATAAAACTGGGCCGACTAAATTAATAAATCTGCCCTTGCCTTGGCCAGGTCGCGAGCGTAAAGAGCCGAATGGTTCATGCTCGTGGGGTGGCCGAGGCATCCTTGAAAATGGGGCCGACTAGATCAATAAATCTGCCCTTGCCTTGGCCAGGTCGCGAGCGTAAAGAGCCGAATGGTTCATGCTCGTGGGGTGGCCGAGGCATCCTTGAAAACAGGGCCGACTAGATCAATAAATCTGCCCTTGCCTTGGCCAGGTCGCGAGCGTAAAGAGCTGAATGGTTCATGCTCGTGGGGTGGCCGAGGCATCCTTGAAAACGGGGCCGACTAGATCAATAAATCTGCCCTTGCCTTGGCCAAGTCGCGAGCGTAAAGAGCCGAATGGTTCATGCTCGTGGGGTGGCCGAGGCATCTTTGAAAACGGGGCCGACTAGATTAATAAATCTGCCCTTGCCTTGGCCAGGGCGCTAGCGTAAAGAGCCGAATGGTCCATACTCGTGGGGTGGCCGAGGCATCCTTGAAAACGGGGCCGACTAGATCAATAAATCTGCCCTTGCCTTGGCTAGGTCGCGAGCGTAAAGAGCCGAATGGTTCATACTCGTGGGGTGGCCGAGGCATCTTTGGCACGCGGATCGTCGTTCGACGTTTGGCGTTCGGTCATACCGACGCTGCCTTGGGGGAGCTGCGCGTATCTCAGAATAAAAGGGGTAAGTTCGTACCAAGGGTCCTATTTATTTGGGTACAGGGTTGAGCCAATACTAAGGACCAAGATCGACTGAATTCAAACGTCGAAATGTATTGCACCAGCGAGCCCACTGGTATGGGAAGAAGAGCGTCCAAGGATCGGGAAAAACAGTAGCGCCTTAGTCGTCAAAGCAGGTCCCCTCAAAGGGACGTTCAACGGGGAGGTTCTCCATGCCCGCGACCGGGAATCGAGGTGGACGCGACGCCGCGGCCATTGAATTTTGCAGTTTTTGTGAAGAATAAACCGATGACAGAGGCGGATTCCATCATTAAAGACCCAGATGTAGCAGTCGAGTTTGCTCGACAGATTTTTCCACTTGAAGTCCAACAATCGATGGTTGGTCGTCGTGATTTCGAAGTGTTTTGGGATGGCATACATGGGGCTGTAAAGGGGTTGTATAATGATTATGAGATTGGCATGCGTCTGCGTGAGATGAGACATGACATTGAGAAGAAGGACGAAAGGAATCGCAGTCTGGAAGCTCGCGCGAAAAAGGCCGAGAGTGAGCTTCGGGAGCTTAAGAAGGTTCGAATGGCTGAGCCGGCGACGGCCGGTCAACTTAAAGTGGGCGGAAATAAGTCCCAAAAGGCCTCGGGTTACGAGAAAGGATATCAGGACGGTTTCAAGACCGGGGTTGATAAAACCAAGACAGACCTTGCTGAGGAAGTTTGTCGATGCGAAAATCGCGGTTTTAAGCACGGCTGGATCAAGGCCCTTCAAACCATGGAGGTTCTTGGGTCCCTAGGCATAGATTCGGCTTCACCCCTATATCATCGACATTACCTTCCCTATTCTGAATTTGAAATGGAGAAGAGCGACGATGAGGAGGCCGATTAACTAGAGTGTAATGCAACAACAGACTTCGCCATGAATAAATAGGCTTTCATTTTCAATGTTCGTCTTTGATCGTAAAATATTGTAAAATATTTGTAGTTCAAACGTGTCGATTCATTTTATTGGAATGTTTAGATTTTGATTAGAATATTTTGCACTGCATGGTATAAACGTTCAGAAGTGCATTATTCGACCCTAAGGCGTCATGCATCAAAGGGGCTCCGAATCCGGAGACTTATTCGGCCCTAAGGCGTCATGCCCCAAAGGGCGCTCCGAATCTGGAGACTTGTTTTGGCCAATCGTGACATCCACGAAGGGCGCTCCGAATCCGGAGACTTATTCGGCCATAAGGCGTCATGCCCCCAAGGGCGCTCCGAATCCGGAGACTTATTCGGCCCTAAGGCGCCATGCCCCAAAAGGCGCTCCGAATCCAGAGACTTGTTTTGGCCAATCGTGACATCCACGAAGGGCGCTCCGAATCCGGAGACTTATTCGGCCCTAAGGCGTCATGCCCCCAAGGGCGCTCCGAATCTGGAGACTTATTCGGCCCTAAGGCGCCATACCCCAAAAGGCGCTCCGAATCCGAAGACTTGTTTTGGCCAATCGTGACATCCACGAAGGGTGCTCCGAATCCGGAGACTTATTCGGCCCTAAGGCGTCATGCCCCCAAGGGCGCTCCGAATCCGGAGACTTATTCGACCCTAAGGCGCCATGCCCCAAAAGGCGCTCCGAATCCGGAGACTTGTTTTGGCCAATCGTGACATCCACGAAGGGCGCTCCGAATCCGGAGACTTATTCGGCCCTAAGGTGTCATGCACCAAAGGGCGCTCCGAATCCGGAGACTTATTCGGCCCTAAGGCGCCATGCCCCAAAGGGCGCTACGAATCCGGAGACTTATTCGGCCCTAAGGCGCCATGCCCCAAAAGGCGCTCCGAATCCGGAGACTTGTTTTGGCCAATCGTGACATCCACGAAGGGCGCTCCGAATCCGGAGACTTGTTTTGGCCAATCGTGACATCCACGAAGGGCGCTCCGAATCTGGAGACTTATTCGGCCCTAAGGTGTCATGCACCAAAGGGCGCTCCGAATCCGGAGACTTGTTTTGGCCAATCGTGACATCCACGAAGAGCGCTCCGAATCCGGAGACTTATTCGGCCCTAAGGTGTCATGCACCAAAGGGCGCTTCGAATCCAGAGACTTGTTTTGGCCAATCGTGACATCCACGAAGGGCGCTCCGAATCCGGAGACTTGTTTTGGCCAATTGTGACATCCACGAAGGGCGCTCCGAATCCAGAGACTTATTCGGCCCCAAGGCGTCATGCCCCCAAGGGCGCTCCGAATCCGAAGACTTATTCGGCCCTAAGGCGCCATGTCCCAAAAGGCACTCCGAATCTGGAGACTTGTTTTGGCCAATCGTGACATCCACGAAGGGCGCTCCGAATCCGGAGACTTATTCGGCCCTAAGCTGTCATGCACGAAAGGGCGCTCCGAATTCAGAGACTTGTTTTGGCCAATCGTGACATCCACGAAGAGCGCTCCGAATCCGGAGACTTGTTTTGGCCAATCGTGACATCCACGAAGGGCGCTCCGAATCCGGAGACTTGTTTTGGCCAATCGTGACATCCACGAAGGGCGCTCCGAATCCGGAGACTTATTCGGCCCTAAGGTGTCATGCACCAAAGGGCGCTCCGAATCCAGAGACTTGTTTTGGCCAATCGTGACATCCACGAAGAGCGCTCCGAATCCGGAGACTTATTCGGCCCTAAGGTGTCATGCACCAAAGGGCGCTTCGAATCCGGAGACTTGTTTTGGCCAATCGTGACATCCACGAAGGGCGCTCCGAATCCGGAGACTTATTCGGCCCTAAGGTGTCATGCCCCCAAGGGCGCTCCGAATCCGGAGACTTGTTTTGGCCAATTGTGACATCCACGAAGGGCGCTCCGAATCCGGAGACTTATTCGGCCCTAAGGCGTCATGCCCCCAAGGGCGCTCCGAATCCGAAAACTTATTCGGCCCTAAGGCGCCATGCCCCAAAAGGCACTCCGAATCTGGAGACTTGTTTTGGCCAATCGTGACATCCACGAAGGGCGCTCCAAATTCGGAGACTTGTTTTGGCCAATCGTGACATCCACGAAGGGCGCTCCGAATCCGGAGACTTATTCGGCCCTAAGCTGTCATGCACGAAAGGGCGCTCCGAATTCGGAGACTTGTTTTGGCCAATCGTGACATCCACGAAGAGCGCTCCGAATCCGGAGACTTATTCGGCCCTAAGGTGTCATGCACCAAAGGGCGCTCCGAATCCGGAGACTTGTTTTGGCCAATCGTGACATCCACGAAGGGCGTTCCGAATCCGGAGGCTTATTCGCCCTTAAGGCGTTGAGCTCAAACATGTAAAAACACGAAACCTTGCATTACAACGACGTGTGTACAAGTATCAAGCCCACAGGTCGGGTCATTGATAAAATTTACGCAGATGTGTTGAATTCCACGGCCATGGCAGGCTTCTTCCTGACATGTCTGAGAGCTGATATGCCCCTACGCCTGCAACGGAATCTATCTGATAGGGGCCATCCCAGTTCGGACCAAGCTTTCCATCGGCCGACCTCCGGTTGGCTGGTAGTACCTTCTTTAGGACCAGTTCTCCTGGATTGTAGCGGCGCAACTGAACTCGTCGATTGTATGACTTAGCGAGCTGCTGCTGATAACGTGCCATGGATGCTAAGGCGCAGTCTCTTCGTTCTTCAATCAGAACCAGGTCCAGGGCGAGCATCATGTCATTTCGGCCTGTGTCAAAGGCTTGCGATCTCAGAGTTAGTAAGCCGATCTCTAGGGGTAAGATTGCCTGGGTTCCAAAGCATAAGGCAAACGGCGTTTCTCCGGTAGACCGTCTTGGCGTTGTACGATGGGCCCACAGTACACTCGGCAACTCTTCAACCCATCTGCCTTTGGCACTTTCCAGCCTGTTTTTGATGCCGTCCAAGATGGATTTGTTTGAAGCTTCCGCTTGACCGTTACTTTGGGGGTAGGCTGGCGTAGAGAAGTAAGGCTCAATACCATATTTGCTGCACAATTCTCGGTATACGCCATAATCGAACTGGGTACCATTATCCGAGATCAATGCTCTTGGAATGCCGAATCGTGTAATGATGTTCCTCCACACAAAGCGCTTAATGTCGGAATCTCGTATATGGGTTAGAGCCTCCGCTTCGACCCACTTTGTGAAGTAATCTGTTGCTACGATTAGAAATCTCTTGTTCCCTGGGGCCCTCGGCAATGGTCCTACGATATCAAGTCCCCACTGAGCAAACGGCCAGGGGCTTGTGATAGAATTCAAAGCTTCTGCCGGCTGATGGGTTAGTGGGGAAAACTTTTGGTATTGTTCGCATTTCTTGACATAATTTTCTGCGTCGGCTCTCATCGTCAGCCAATAATATCCCTGTGTTATCGCCCGATGGGCCAGGGAGCGTCCCCCCGAATGGGCACCACAGCTGCCCTCGTGTATCTCAGTGAGCAGCTCCTCTACTCTGTCCGGGTGCACGCATTCCAAGTATGGACCAGAGAGGGACTTTTTGTAAAGCCCTCCTTGTGGATCTAAGTAGTACCGCAGGGCCTTGTTTCGCAGCTTGTGTGCTTCTTTTTTATCCTCTGGGAGTTGCTCAGAAGAAAGGAATGCAGCAATGGGGTCCTTCCAACTTGGAGCGAATTCTATAATGTTGATGTGGGTTTCCTCCGGAGGGCCGATACTTGGTTCCGGGACGAAACCTACTTCGATGGTACGCTTGAGCTCGGAGTTGATGGCGGAGGCTAAGCAAGCCAGGGCATCCGCGTGTGTATTTTGATCGCGTGTTATTTGGTTTAGTTCATGATGGTCGAATTTCGTCAGCAAGGAGTTAGCCGTTTTCATATAGGCCGCCATACGCTCGTCTCTTGCCGCGTACTCCCCCTTCAGCTGGTTGATTATCAATTTTGAGTCACAAAACACCAACAGCCGCCGTGCGCCGAGCAGATGTGCGTTCCGCAGTCCGGCTAAAAGGGCTTCATATTCGGCTTTGTTATTTGATGCTTCGAAGCTGAGCTTGACGGCCTGCTCAATTACTGCGCCGTCTGGAGACATGATTACGACACCGGCGCCGCTGCCCCGTTGGTTAGACGATCCATCACAGTATAATTGCCAGATGTCCCCAACATAAATTCTCCAATCTGGCTTTGACCGAACTTCGGCCTTTGGCTGGACGTCTTCAGGCTTGAGGTCGGCAAGCCCTCCTGTGAATTCGGCAACAAAGTCGGCAAACACCTGCCCCTTGATTGCAGTTTTGGGTAAAAACTGAATGTCGTATTGGCCGAGTTCGAGAGCCCACTTCGAAACACGCCTTGATGCTTCTGCATTCCGTAGTACTGATCGGAGGGGATAGTCTGTTAGCACCCTAATGCTGTGTCCTTGGAAGTAATGCATCAGTTTTCTTGCTGCCATGACCAAGGCTAGGACGAGTTTTTCCAGCGGTAGGTAGCGTGTTTCGGCGTCCACCATTGCCTTGCTCACATAATACACTGGCTGTTGCTGCCATTCCTCCTCTTTTAATAATACGGCGCTGACGGCCCTGTCAGAGACTGCCAGATATAGAATGAGGGGGTCACCGGCGGCGGGTGTTGTTAGAAGAGGTACTGTCCGGAGGTAGGTCTTGAGCCCGTTAAAAGCTGCTTCGCATTCGGCAGACCATTCGAAAGCTCTGCCCTGACGTAGTGTCTGAAAGAATTGTCTGTAGCGATCTGTAGATCGGCTGATGAACCTGTTGAGTACAGCAGCCATTCCCATCAACTTTTGGACTTCTTTCACTGAATGGGGGGAACTCAGTTCCAAAATTGCTGTGACTTGCCTCGGGTTGGATTCGATTCCTCGGTGGTTGACGATATAACCCAGGAATTTGCCGGAGCCGATCCCGAATGCGCATTTGGAAGCGTTTAGCTTCATTCTGTATTTGCGTAGGGTGTTGAATGTCTTTTCCAGATCAGCTATATGGTTTTGTTCTTCTTTGGATTTGACCACCATGTCGTCGATGTATACTTCCATAGTGTGTCCAAGCTGTTCTTTGAACATCGTGGTGACCAGTCTTTGGTAAGTTGCCCCTGCATTCTTCAGTCCAAAAGGCATAACCCTGTAGCAGTAGGTTCCTCTTGGAGTGAGGAATGCAGTTTTGTCCTGATCATCCGGATTCATGGCGATCTGATGGTAGCCTCTGTAGGCATCGAGGAAACTCATGCGCCGGTGGCGTGCCGTCGCATCGACGAGTTGGTCAATTCTAGGCAAGGGGAAGCAGTCTTTGGGGCAAGCTTTGTTCAGATCCGTGAAATCGACGCACACTCACCAAGTTCCATTTTTCTTTTTCACCACCATTGTGTTGGAGAGCCACGTGGGGTAGGTGACTTCTCTAATTGCCTCGGCGTCAAGCAATTTGTCAACCTCTTCTACAACGGCGACGGTGTGTTCTGCGGAGGATCGCCGACCTTTCTGAATGATCGGCTTGCACCGGGGGTCGACATTGAGATGGTGCTGTGAGACTGACGGGTCTATTCCCGGCATCTCGTATGGAGTCCACGCAAAGACGTCGAGGTTGCCGAGTAAGAAAGTGATCAGCTGCTGTCTGTCGACCTGGCTTAGAGAGGCGCCGATCATAAAAAACTTTTCCGGGCTTCCATCAATGTCAACCCGGTCTAAACCTTCCGTGGCCTTTTCGTTTGGTTGACGCCCGACGTCATCCAGGATCTCTCAACTGAGCACTTCAATGGAGTTTACTTGCAGTTCCTTCGGCGTCTTGGCGGCGAGAAGGTAACATGCTTGCGCTGACTGCTGAGAGCCATGGATCTGCTCAACCCCGTGTTCCGTTGGGAAACGTAGCAGCTGGTGGTAGGTGCTTGGGACGGCCTGCAGGGTATGCAACCATGATCGCCCCATGATGAGATTGTACGGCGACGGTAGCCTGACGACCAAGAATTCCACATCCACCGTTCTGGAGCCAGCTCGAACGGGTAGACTGATCTTTCCCAATGGGTACTCCGGGTTGGCGTTGAAGTCGAATAGTGGATAAGGAGCTAGAGTCAGATCCGAATCGTTGAACCCGAGTTTGATGAAGGTTTTATAGTACATAACCTCTGAAGTGCTTCTCTGGTCGATAAGGACGCGTTCAACGGTGAACCTGTTTACGCGTAGCGCAACAACCAGAGGATCTACGTGAGGGAGTGTTACGCCGCTCAAATCAGAGTCGTCGAAGGTGATGCTTGGCGCTTCTCGGAGCCGGGGTCGCTTTGTTGGTGTGAGCTGATGCTGGGGGCTTGGAAGTGACTGGATTGCATGTACAGTCGGGGCTATCGGCAGGCTGTATATCATATGTACGGTGTCAAGCGGGACGCCTCTTGGGCGACGTGCGTCCTCTGCCACCTCCTCAAGGTAATCAGTTAAGGCGCGGCGACCGTCGGCGTTGTGCTGTTAGCCTCGAGGTCGTTGAGGACCTGCCCTTGGGGATCGCTCAGGAACGTTGAGCCCTGCCCGTTTGGACTTTGCTTTTTCTAAGGCCAGATCGCGGCGAAGGCGTTCGTTCTCAGCGATGATGTTGTCCAAACTCTGTTTGGTCTGTCTGGCTTGTTCTATGGTCGCTTGCATCGTCTCATTCGTTGAAGTCGTTGGTGAGTTAGAGTTCGAGGCACGTCGCTGCGCGACGGTTTCCTTTCCGAGCGTATTTGCCGGAGTGAAGTCGTCTCCTTGTGTGATCTCGTCGATGGCTATCGGAGGATCTTCGGTCACGCCTTCCATGGATGTATTTGAGTATTCCCACAGACAGCGCCAATTGTGGGGAAGTGGTTTGGAAATACTCTTCAGATCCTGGAAGACGCCAATGATCCTCAGCTAGTCACCTGCAAAGATACAAATACTCCGGTCGGGGGTGCCGAAATTAGCACTCCGACGGACAAGTCAGTTCTTTTACTCAAGAAAGCTTGTTCACTAAGTTTTTAGAAGTGATTCTTACATACCTTTACAAATCTGAAGCTCTTGTATTTATATCCATTCTCCGGGCCTCGGGGCTAGAGTCTACTTTTTATTTATTATTCTTTCATTTGTCCTGATATGCCTTCTCAAGTCTATTCGGCCCTAAGAACGTATTCGGCATCCTAGTTGAGCAGAATGGAGCCGTTCAGTTCCCGGCTCCTCGGGTATACCAGATTTCGTTCCTCTATTTATTCGGCTCCCACAATTGTGTATGTCTTCATGCCTTAGCTTGCGAGCCATCATTTCAGTGCTTATTTGGGGTTATTTTGCCATGATATAACTCTGATTTTTATTGGTTAAGTCATCCCATGCTTGGTCTTGATAGGTGTAGTGTAATCCACCTTATTTGCCTTGTATGCATCATGTCTTATACCCTTCACGTTAGCATGTTTTGGCTTACTTCCATGCATGTTTTGGACTCATTTTGACATGTTCTAAGACTATTTTGGGTTGCCTTAGCCATATGTTTCATGTTTTGCATACTCGTAGTACAAGTGCTTATGCTTGCTTCAAGCTTTGAGCACTATAGCATGCTTCATTTGTGTTGTGTACATGATTTGGCATCATCTAACATGACATTTCAGAACTTATAGCAATGCCATGTTCCCACTTAATTCATGCTTTAAGTGCCTTTGAGTGTTGTGCATTGTTGCCTAGTTTTTGGCTTAGCTTGTATGCTTGCATGCCTAGGTCTTTGAGCCTCCACCTTAGCATGTTTCGGTCATCGTCTTGACCTATCTCAGCTCCGTCCATGGTTGGTTCATGCATGCTTTCCATGTATTGCATGTCTCCTTTGTAGTCCTCTTTATTAGCTTTCATGCTTTAGGACCTTTGCATGCTATACTTATGACTGATTGAATGGTTTGGCACCATTTAGTACCTTGTTCTAGTGCACTTAGTGTTATTACACTTCCACATTGGTCACTCTTTGAGCACTCTTGAGAGTTGTGCTCTTAGGCCTCTTTGATGGGCCATTGCATGTGCATGCTTATATATGCTTTTGGTGCCTTCACTCTTGTGTCATGGCCACTGATTTGGGCATGACTGAGGTCTACCCTTTTGGTTTAAGTCCATTGAGTATGCCATGTATATTACATTGAGTATACGATATTGTTCATTGCATGTAGTATGCCATCCTACATTGCATTGTGCATGCCACATGGTTATTTGCATTGTGTATGCCAAGTTATTTTGCCTTGCATTGAGCATGCATGTCCCTAACATTGTTAATTTGTCCTTGTAGCATTGCCTTGTGCATGCATGCATTAGCATTGTTCGCATATCATTAGCTTTGTTAAGTTAATCATATCACATAACATTGAGTATGCCATGTAGTTGCATGTTTGCATGCTTAAGTCATATTGCATGTTTGCCATGCTTGTGTTGCATTGTTGTTTGGATTAAGTATTAATCCAAGCACGAGAAACGAGGGACGTTTCATACTTCAAGTGATGAAACGTGCCTCAATTCTCGGTCGTCGACGCTCTTGATGACGCATGATAGAGTTTTAGCCTTTATATGTTTATTTGTGCATTCATTTTACATTGAATTTGCACAAGTTGGATCTTTGGCCATCATGCATCGGGATGCGTGATTGATGGTCTTGGATCCGACTATGCCTCTCCCTTGATGTTTTGAGGTGATATGGGGTGACATAGTGCGTACATACCCTTGGGAGACCCTCCATTTTCTCTATTTTGTGCTCTGCTGCAACTTGGTGTCACAGCACACCAGTGGCCGACACCCTCTTGTTGTTGGCCGGCAGTCCTTCATTCTTGGCCGACAGTACCTGCTCTTGGCTGGCAGGGGGGTCGGCAGAAGCTTCTCATGGCCGGCAGGCCACTGGTGCACTCTTCAGCACTGTTTTGGTAAGATCCAGCAGCTGGTTCTCAAGGACACCCTGCAGACAGAGCCTCTAAAGAGCATTTGGAGAGCTTTCGGGACGGGAATAGAGCATGCATCTTCAACTTCTTCAAGGTAGAGCTGAGGCAGCCTAGTTTACATATTTTAATGCTTACTTGTTAGTTAGTATTCGAATTTGTAATTTAATTAGTTAATTTGTTAATTAATTAAGTTTTGTAATAATTAGTTGTAGCTAGTTATTCATTCGGTTATGTAATAATTAATTAGCTTGTTAGTTAGTTAGTTAGTCGGTTTGTATTATTCATTCGGACCCTCCGTCGAGAGGGTGGATTTTGTTATAAGCGTGCGTGTGTGCGATACATGTCTTCCAACCCCCATTTCTTTCTCCTTTTTACTTACCTGCTTTCGATGGTTAGTTTTCGGTCATTTTCAATTAGCATCCTTATGCTTTGCATGCGTGCATCAATTCATCTATCTTGCATCCACCAGGCTCTGCGCATCATACAAACTGCATTGTATTTCAATTCTGATTTGAATACATGATTATCAAGTTGCATTTCACATGCCATTTTAGAATAGTCGAGCCTATTTCTAGTTTCATTTTGTATGTGTTGCATTGGCCATTTTAAACATGAACTAGGATCATGCATGATTTCTAACGAGTTCTTTGTTTTGGCTCAGAGTACACTGTGAGTGTTTATACTTTAGCATACTGCATGTGTGTTAATGTTGCCATGATAGCATGCTTGCCATGAGGCTAATTGCTTATTTGTTATAACTGCCTAAATGCCTGTGGATGAAGGTTGGATTGCTTGAATTTGAACAATTCATTGAAATCCCTGATTTACCCGACTTGCAAGTAGCAAACTTCAAACCATTTTCAAACAAACGGATATGCAATGCTTTGTTCCAAATTAGGCGATCTAATCTATACTTGTATGCTGTACGCATCACATAGTAAGATTAGCTAATTAATCGGAATAAGAGCACATGTGTTTTAAAAAATAAGATATTATGCTTAGTACATGCCAATCTTTGATCGGGTGAGCGGGGGTGCTCATTGCATGACCTTCCCCTCTCGTACCCAAGTTCCCAAGCCGAGGCAACTTTGGTGATGACGGACGCGTGGCCTTAGGCACGAGTCAGGGTTTCCTAAATTCCCTGAAAACAAAATATTTAGGTGGCGACTCTGTATCTGGCAAAACAGTCCATGTTTGACACTTGTTTATAAAAATTAGTTTTCCAAAATGATTTGCCGGATTTGGACTATTTGGTGATTTATCGGTCTCGTATTGCACTTTGCGAGATTAGATTCAGAACCGTGACATTGAGTCTGAACTGTAGTAGTAAGTCCAATGACCAAAACAGATTTCCGTGCCAATCGCGCGCGCGGGGGGCCGTGGCGTTCGGGCACGTCTACACCTACTTACTGAACAGAAGGGAATCCTACAAGATTTTGAGAAATTCGAGATTGAAGTAGTATTACGTGAGCAAAGCAGATTGATAGCCACTATTTCAGCCGAACTAGCAACTATCGATGAGATCAAGCAGAGGCAAAAAGAGGATAAATTCCTCAAGAAGATAATCGATGAAATTGAGGCAAGTCCGAACTGGGATATAGTATTGCAAATGAAGTGCTGAAATTCCAAGGCAGATTGCATGTCCAGAATATCCCTAAGTCAAAGAGGAAAATTCTCAAGGAAACTCATAAATCAATGTTTGCTATGCATCCGGGTAACAACAACATGTATCAGGACTTGAAATAGAGTTACTGGTGGCCAAATATGAAACGTGAGATTGCAGAATACGTGTCTAAATGTCTTCAGTGTTAGCAAGTTAAGGATGAACACCAGGAACCAGTAGGTCTACTTCAACCTCTCCCTATTCCGGAATGGAAGTGAGAACATATAACAATGGGCTTTATTGTTGGCCTACCTCAGACACCTAGAGGTATGGATTCTGTTTGGGTTATAGTTGATGGACTGACTAAATCTGCGCATTTTCTGCCTGTGAAAACTACGTACGATGCATATAGATTAGCCACTATTTATGTTGATGAAATTATTTGTTTACAAGAAGTTCCGATGTCTATTGTGTCGGATAGAGATCTGAAATTTGTATCTAGATTCTGGAAAAGTCTTCAAGCGGCAATGGGAACAGAACTGAGATTCAGTACAACATTCTATCTATAAACTAATGGACAATCAAAACGAACTATACAGACTTTAAAAGATATGTTTCGAATGTGTGCTTTGAATTTTCAAGGGAATTGGAAGACTTACCTACCATTGGTAGAATTTGCGTATAATAACAGTTTCCACTCCAGCTGTAACACCCGTCTCCTTGATTACTTGTTAAATTGAAAGTTACTTTAATTATGCGCCTTTATGTGAGTTATATGCTTATATGTGTGAAAATTATGTGCCATGCATTGTTTGATGTGTGTTTTGATTAACAAATATGATAATGTCTGAAAAAGACCTGTCTGATTCGTTAAGTTATAAGGTTAAAAATTAAATGTTGGATTAGGTGGCTAGAGCCTAATTCATCTTAACAAGTGTTAGTTTGGGTTAAGTTAATGAGATTGACTTGATTAAGTGAATTTGATCAAATTTAATTTAAGCTTAAAATTTGATTAAAGAAAATTAGGACTATCTATTTTGTAAGTTGGAACTCAATAATAGGTAAGGAAGAGAAAGTTAAAGTTGTAAGGAGAATTCTAGAAAAGATGGAGAGGGCTCAAGAAGAGAAGAATAGAATCAAGGGGCTTAGAGCAAACCTTCATTAATTCCACAATCAAGGTGAGAATTTTTGTCTAAACTCATGATATTAAGTAAATGTATCCTTAAGATTGTAGCGCTTGCGTTGAATTGAGGAGTTGGGAGGTGTAGGTTCATGTTATAAACCCTAAAGGGAGAACTTGTAAAAACTCCAAATCTTCTCATACATGTCATCTTTCATGATCAATTACTTGTTTCTTGCATGATCCTTGAAGATGGAGGATGGAACTCCATGGATTTTGAGTTAGGAAGTTAACATTTACATAGTTGTTGATTTTTGGCCCTAAATCCTAGAGTTTGATCTTGTTGTATAGCAAATGAGCTTTGTTTTGAAACCATGGTTTTGGTTGCAGTTAGAACTTGCTTATTCAACTTGATTTTGTGAGTTTTGCGTGTTGATTTGCATGAATTTGGGGTTGAGGTTGCAAAAATAGAGCTTCAAACTTAAAGCAGATTTTCGGACTGTGTTTCAACACAAACCATTCGTGCGGCTTGGGCCACCGCACGAGTGGCCAGCCCTCTTTTAGCCAAAATTGCACACTGCTTTACCATCGCTCATGCGGCCAAGGCCACCGCACGAGCAGCCAGACCACCGTACTTGCGGCAAACAGAGCAAATTCAGTCTATTTTTCTATCTATGTCTTGGACTTTTGGGCCTCCGTTTACATGGTTTTCACGTGGTTTTCATGTGCATTCACATCTTATAAACATGAAGGAAATTAAGGAACAAAATTGAGAGATTTAATGACTAAGTAACGAGTAATTGAACCATGGAGACTATATGTTGAAGCATTGTGCTTGTATGTGTTGATGTAGGTCAAACACAACATCCTAGCCACTTGCTCCACAGAACTAACTATGAGTAACAACTGTGTAAAGATATGTTTGAGTTATATTTTTTTCTAACTGTTATTGTTATTGTTAAGGATTGTTCTACAACGATATGGTTTACTGAATGAATAAGTATCCTACCTCATACCATATGTTCATGTGGCCCATACCTGAGGGTAATAATACCGTAGTTATGTTCATGTGGCCCATACCCGGGAGTAATAATATCGCGGTCTACGTTCACGTGGCCCTTACCCGGGTGTAATAATACCGTGGTTTAAGTTCATGTGGCCCTTGCTCGGGGGTAACAATACCGTGACCTATGTGTACGTGGCCCTCACCTGGGGGTAATAAAACCGTGGCCAAATGTGTACAAGATATCGAGTTAAATGATTGTTCATATCGATTATGATTTGAAAGACTGCTACATGTACACGTGGATCCTTATAATTTCCATGCTTTTCTTTAACGAACCTGCTATTGCTATGTGAATGGATCTTAATGTTTAAATGGACATTATTCCTAACCTCTTTACACATTTGTTGTTCACTGGGCTTTAGCTCACAGTTTATATTTGTTATGTAGCTGATCAAACTCAAGAAAGGACTTAAGGGCGTCAACCTACCTTCTATTTTGTCAAGCCAAACGTTGTGCCTCCCTTCGATGTTTCATTTGGGTCTAACTCCAAGGCTTTTGGGTGATTATGAATTCACCATTTTGTAAAGTGATCAAGTGACTCATAGCAAAGATCTTTTGTTTTATGAATAGTAATTAAGGGATTAATTCCCTAGGTATTGTATATGCTTTTGGTATATGTATATGATATAGTATTGGATGATTGTACATTGATGCATATACAGGGTTGTTTATTCATTTTAGTTTCACAGCTTATTGGAAGATGTATTGTGATATCATTGGCTTCCGCCTGCCCCTTATACGATTTACTGTTAAGTAGGCCTTGGATAATCTCGGATTACTGGCCGGTTACGTCTTTAATCCCGTGGGGTGGGGGTTGGGTCGTGACACCAGTATTGGTATGGCACCGTATGAAGCATTGTATGGTCGAAAATGTAGATCTCCGATATGTTGGACTGAAGTTGGGGATAGGGTCTTGCTTGGACCTGAACTTGTGCAGACAATTACTGATAAAATCAAAGTCATTCAACAAAGGCTTAAGACAGTACAAAGCCGACAAAAGAGTTATACGGATGTTAGAAAAAGGCCTATTGAGTATGAGGTCGGCGATCATGTGTTTATTTGTGTAAACCCAATGAAAGGCCAATTAAGGTTCAATAAAAAGGGTAAATTATCACCTCGTCACATTGGACCATTTCAAATTCTAGAAAAGCTTGGTCCAGTTGCTTATAGAGTTGTTTTACCACCGGGAATGGAACAAATGCACAACGTATTCCACGTATCAATGTTAAGGGGCTATCTTTGAGGTCCATTCCACGTAATTGATTATCACCGAATAGCACTTGACGAAAATATAGAGTACAGAGAATGGCCAGAACGAATCATTGACTGACAAGGAAAGTAACTGAGGAACAAATCCATTCCAATGGTGAAAGTGGAATGGAAAGAACATTATGGAAAGGATGCCACATGGGAGAAAGAAAAAGAGATGCGATAACACTACCCACATTTGTTTCCGACAGAAGGTAATGTAAGTTTGGAGGACCAAACTTCCTAAAGAGGGGAAGAATGTGATGACCCCGTTCTGTGGTATGCTATTAATTGTCAATGATACTTGTGATTATGACATGAATTTGAATGCTAATCAAGTGATTATATAAGAATTTGAAGTTATATCTGTTCACCGTAGAGACATATGTTATATTTCTTGCTATAATTTGAAATTGAGGGTCATAGAGGCAACAGAAACCAAAATTGACTGTATTATTGTGATTAGCATAATTTTTAGAGCCTGGTGAAATTTAATTAAAAATTGATTCGGATCAAAATAATTAGATTAATTTGATTTAATTGAGTTCATTTGATTAGGCTTAAGCTTTGATTAGCCTATATGACTAGTGAGGCCTATATATGTGCTAATTAGGGACTTAGCTCATATCTTTGAGCTTAAAAAATTCTAAACTATACACTCTAAGGAGAGTAACTCAACACTTAGAGATAGAGAGAGAGAGAGAAGAGAATTGTGGAGGAATTGAAGGAGATTTGAGGAATTGGACTAGAATACACTTGAATTCAAGTATTAGGGTCAAGTGCAAGGACGAATCAAGCACTGGAACACTGTGAGTAATATCTTAGTAAAGATATTTTTGTGTATGCATTGTTTTCTGAATATTACCTATGTGGTAAGCTTCTAAACTTCTGAATTGGTACTGTGAATGAGTATTTTAGCCACTTGATTCGAAATGAAATACGTGAAGTAATTGATGTATGAATATGAAATGGGCCCAAGGCTGTTCGGTTTATTCGATGAGAATATTGACTGGGCCTAAGGCCGTTTTGTAAGATTGTTAAATGGGCCTAAGGCTGTTCTGTATGACTAATGAATAGGCCGAAGGCCGTTTTAAATGAAGAAATGAGTGGACCCGAGGTTGTTTTGAACATGAAGGCGAATGTTAACATGATCATAGATCTAAAAATGTGCACGAATGTGAATATGGATTGAATAAACCCAAGGTTGTTTTGTATATGAATTGGATCCAAGGTCATTTTGCATATAATGGACCGAATGTCGTTTTGCCTAAAAATTAGACCCAAGGTCGTTTTGCATATAATGGACCAAAAGTCATTTTGTAAATACGATATATGATATGTTGGACTTGAGGTCATTTTGCATTAGCATCGATCAACAAGTTTAGTTATAAATTTTGATTTAATGAATCCCATTTATGAACTTCTTTACTTTGGTATTATTCATTGGGCATTAGCTCACTCTTTATTTATATGTATGTAGGTAAGCAGCAGGATGTCCAGCCCTAGCTCTAGCCCCAGCCCTAGTGAGCTATGAGAAACCGAGTTTTGAGGAGTTAAGCAAGGTCGCCTCACGCAAGAGGCCTTACTTTGTTTTGCCCTTTCCTTTTGTTCTTTTGTGGTCATGTGTGACCAAATTTGTGTATAACCTTGGTTTTTGTTAATACTAGCTTTTGAAGGATCCTAGCCTTATGTAATACATGCTATGGATGTTTGTATAGTGTGAGTTATTACATACATGAGAAAAGTTTTTGGTTAAGCCATGTATGCACAGCTCATTGGACAATCTTTGCAACGTTTTGCTTCCGCAATTTGGCCCTTTATTATTCAAATGTGATTTGATTTCTGACTGAGGCCGTAGGTAATCTCATGATTATTGGCGGTTATGACTCTATTCCATTGCGGCGGGTTTGGGTCATGACACCTTGTATCCCTATCTCATTGTATCTCTATCTCTATCTTCTTATATCTCTATCTTCTTCTATACTTATACAGGGTTCTTTTCAGCCTATATATACAGGGTTCTCCTATTATATTTATTAACTCAATTCAATATAATACAGATTTACAATTTTCCCTTTCTTTCAACCATTCTAACAGTTTCGAATATGAAGCAGAAGAACCATACAAATCTAAGAGAGAGGAACAATCACAAACTAACAAGATACCAAGATTTTCGTGGTTCAGCCTAAGCCTACATCCACGGGCAATCACAAAGAGAATAATTCCATTAGCAAAAATGCTCCGAAGAGTTACAACGGTGACAAAACAATCTGTCACAAATAACTAAGTTCACCAAGCCCAAAATACAAATTCCCTCACAAAATCCAAATCCTCTCTACACAAGTTCCACAAACTAAAGTTTTAACCAAGAGATACCAAGTAACTAAAGGTCACACCAAAGACCCGAAGGCCTACCAACAAAACCCCACAGGGGGCTCCAAAGAACAAATAATTCAACAAATCTCCATATTGGCGATATGTCTAGCTGCAACCAACCGACACTAACCAATAACGAAAACATAATTCCACATTTGATGCATTGTTGTTCTATAAGATAAAGAATTTATGCTTTATCTTGAAGTCCATATCACTATCATAAACCCTAACCCACCAACATTTGTTCATTGCCCGAAACCTGGATATCAAAGTCCCTTGAACCAAGTTGGTGGTTTGGTGGTGCAAAAGAATGGTCGAGGGAGAAGGTTTGTTGCAATGATCACAATGGGATTTGGTGGTAGGAGGGGGGGGGGGGAGGGATGACATAAGCATGAAGTTGAACTTAGTAATGTTAAGGAAAATGAGGGAGGTGGAGGTTGTGATGGGAAGTGACAAAGTGGTGAAAAGAGCCGTAAGTTAAGAAAAACAGTAGATAGAGACACACAGAGACACCAAGAAATAAAGAATGGGGTAAATGTGTATAAAAATACTAAATGCCCTAAATATTCTATTTAAAATTTTATCAAACACTCAAATGAGTGGGTCTCATACTCGTATAAGGGTTTGTATAAGGGTTTGGCAAAAATTTTATATCTCTAACATTACTCAAATAATAATGTTAAAGGGTTGGCCATATTTTACTATGTTGGCCCATTTCTTTAACCTAGCAAATTTAGGCCAAGCACTACAACAAATAAGTTTTTTATGGACAAATTATTGTTCAACTCCATTAGAGACTAGATTGGATTAGCAATTCGGTGGGCTTAACATAAATCATGTTTAGCAGCAAAAAATGCATAGGGAAAATGCCCCAACTGAAGGGAATTATCATTCCCCCACCTGGGGGGATTGAGGATGGAAGGATAATTTTCCCCCCACTTTACAAAAATAAAAAGGGTTAAATTCATTTTACCCTTTTATGATTTGAGGCCAAAATCGTTTATGGCTCAAATATAGGTAGAAAGTCCTTATATGGTTTTAGATTAAAGTTACATCGTTGGTTTTTCCTTTCAAATTAATAGAAGGTGTATTACACACACCAATTTTTAGAGCGTGCTTGATTTTATGAAAAAATAAAGTGAAATTAACGCAACAAAAAGATCATTTTAGTCTTATTTCTTCCAAACCTAAAATTAAATTAATATGTTAAGTAAAATAAAATAAATTAAAGATTAATCTAAAATATAAAATAAAATTAAAGATTGTCTTAAAATATAAAGTAAATAATAATTAAGAATTGATATAAAATATAATTAAATTAAAATTAGATTAATATGCTAGGAATTATAATTAAGAATTAAGAATTTAGGATTAATTATGTTCTAAAATATAATTAGATTAAAATTATATTAAAATTCTAAGAATTACATAATTAAGAATTTAGGATTAATTGTGATATAAGACAATAATTAAATTTAAATTAAAATTGAATTTTAAGAATTATAATAAATAATTAATAAAATTTATGGATGAAAAAAATAAATTACTAATAATTTATGATTAAGTGTATTTTAATTGAATTAATGTTAGATATTATAAATTATGTGTATGAGAGAGGAAAGAGAAAAAAAATAACGAAAATGATATAAGATTTGAGAGTATTATAATCATATCACGTCTATAGTTAACGATATTAAGAGATATAATTTAGTCCAAAATTATATGAGATTTTTTTGACTGTATTTAAGCCATAAGTAAAATATTTTGGTCTTAAACCACAAGGGGGTAAAATGAATTTAACCCAATAGAAAATTAACATTTTATATAATTAGGATCTTTATGTATTTTTATAAATTTAATTTCAACCAACAAACAAATACCATTTATCATATATTTTCAACCTAATACTACCATACTAGTAATCTCATCACTTAATTTTACCATATTCATAATTTCAATCAACTTAATCTGTCAAACAAATATAATATAAAGGATGAAATAAAAAATTCAACTATAAAATTAAGAACATCGTAAAATTCCCTCCAATTATCTAACAGTGAGGGATTCAATTAAACGCAAGAGAAATGTCAAGGAAAGTCGACTAAATTTTTCAATATAAATAAGGTCACACCCTTTGTCAGCTAACATCATTTAGTGCAATGGTGAATTACCAATAATGTCTTTTTTGAGATTCTAATTTTCATTATGCGAGAAGAACAAATACAAGTTGAAACAAATCTAATTTTAATTCTAGAAATGCAAAAAAATAAATAAAAATCTAAGTGACAAATACAAAAGATTTCTTATTTCCAACAACAAATTTTCAATAATAAACAAAAATCTCTTCAATGAAAAAACAAAAATGCTTGGGACCTCTAATTAGAGGTGCCACTAGTGATGTGGTAGTGGGTCCCACTCATTGTTACTGTCAGTGTTGTGTCTGTTTTTTTTTTTCACCTCAATAGAGGTGTGTTTAGAGCCTCTAAATTAGAGATCTCTAGCATCACTGATAAAAAAAAACCCCAAAGAAGCACCCAAAACCAAACCCCCGGCTGATCACACACCCGATCCGCAACAATAGTAGACACCAAATCAGACCCCGTACGAGGGTTCCTATAAGTACGTACAACAACCCACAAGTGTGCAGACTATTGAACCTCTTAATGCATAACACCCCGCTTGATGGTAACATCCTCGCATGAACTAACCATGTACAATCTGTTGACGCCAGAAACTTACACACTACTGTAATTCGAACAGAATCATTTTTAACGTATTTGAATTGAAATCCATGTTCCACGACATACTTACATAGAACTTCACGGAATTCAGTTGCTCCACCATCGAAACATTGTCCCACATGGGTAATCCCATACGCCCATTGTGCCAACAAAAACGTCTTTGATCTATTCAGACAATATGTTGGTAACAAATCCATCTAGTCATCCACACAATCATTCAAATTAGCATCCTGGGAATTTCCCCCATCCTCTGTGGAATCCACCACACCACAATCACCTCCCACCCCAACACTATGTTTCTGAATGAGGACGTCAATGTGATTTATCCCAAATGACTTAGCAAGGCACAACATGTTTTGAATATCGTCGTCACTATCCATCTTAAACTTCTTATACCCTGGAACATCAAACAACAAACACACGGCCCCTGGCACAAATCCATCGAACTTCCTACAAATCTGACCAACAATCTGTACGAATGTCGAATCGTGATGCAACCGAATAACAACATTGACTAAACCATAAGAACACACCAACAATATCTTTTTGTCCATACCTGCGAACATTTGTTGAACCCATTACTATGGCAACAATACACCGGAAATACAAAACAAAAAACTTTTTTTTTACATGGAATTGGTGTAATTAATCGAACCCAACCCACTGACACAACAAACACATTACAATTTAGCACGACAAAACAAACATCACAGCAACAACCGTAGATGAAAAACAATATCAAAAATCAACACCAACCAAAAATAAACACATAAATGGGAGAAAAAAAATAAAAATAAATAGCAAACAAAAACACACACCTGCTACAGTGCAATGGCGTAACCCCACCGGTACAAACACAACAAAACAACACCTCGAAATGCACGGGTATAGTGCGACAAACGATGGTGCTCGCCGGAAAAAATGACGCCCACCACACGCAATATCCCCGTTTCCTCTCTCCAAAAACAATGAAATCAATGTTAACCAATCAAATATCCCCCACATACATTAACATTACCTATCCCAATTCAAAACAGAATCAAATGTTTAGGGAAACAATCATGCAAAGGGTATTCATATAAAAACAAATGGGATGAAATTACACCCCAAAAAATTTGCCAAACAAATAGGACTAAATGGTGTACAAAAAAACTTTTAGGACTAAATAGTTTAACTTTTCTTTATATAGGATTTATGGGTAATTTTTCCTCAAAGGGAAGGCTTGAAATCTTTAAAATCTCACTTTTAAATTTATCCCAAATGATATGAATGGTTACCTATTAATTATTGAATTGTGTAAGAATTAAACACTTACGACAAAAACTTTACACACCATCATAGATGAATTTAGGAATATTATTTCAATCTTTGCAAAACTCATGACTAAAATGTAAAACTTTGAGGGGGCAAGTATAATTAAGTTATACAAATTATACAATTTTCTTATACATCATATAGGATGTTGTGGAAACTAGCAGGCCCAGGCCCCCCAACCCCCCTCTTTCCGCCCAGTAGCGGAGTCACAGTGCGTGCCCCTCGGTTTTGAAATTATTATTATTTTTTTTTACAAACATAAAGAAAATATTTTAAATAAACAATTATAAAATATTATTTAGAGTGAAATATCAATGATATTTTTAAAATTATGAGAATAGTAATGGTTTTTTTTTTATTGAAAATAAAGATATTATGATAAGTCATATTATTATCTATGAAAATTTCAATACAATGGTGATGTCTATCATTATTAACATACAATTATAATTAATCTTAATGAAGATATGGAATTAGTTACATTTGACATTTGGGGTTCATCCTCTATGTGTTTTTTTATTATTGGTTGGTAATATCATATGTCAATGATGACGTGACATTACTATTATATTGAATTTTTACTAAAATTTTGTATAAAAAATTACTTTATCATTATATAATTTATTTTAAACTTATATCCATGACTTTTTTTTTTATATTGTCCATGATATACTAGTTACAAATAATATATATATATTTGTTGAAGTCAATCGTAAAAATTTATGTGAAATATTTTTGTAAAAATTTTTAATGTTATAATTAATAAGTGCCCCTCTAATTTAATTTCTTGGCTTCGCTACTGCATCTGCCCCTGCCCACAAGGATATGAATATGATACATCGTCGACAAAGAAAATGGAATTTGAAACACAGATACTTGATCTTCAATCACTTGTCCAAACTACGTGAGCTTGGTTCATATTTTCATAAACTTCTTCAATGATCAAATTGTTTTGAAAGACTTTTTGCCAATTATGCCCTTTTTCCTCATTTTGACATCTTGTGATTTTCATACACAGGAGGAATCCTTTCACCAAGAATTCCATTAGCATTATGTCTGCTCGCATTTTTAATCCATAAATTTAGGAGAAGGCATTTATCGATGTTTGATAGTATTAAGGATTATCTACGAAGCCAAAACCATCTCATGCCTGTTAGCTACTCTTACTCAGAGATTAAGAAGATGACCAAAGGATTCAAGGACAAATTAGGAGAAGGAGGCTATGGTTCTGTATATAAAGGAAAGCTTAGAAGTGGTAATCTTGTAGCGATAAAAGTATTGGGCATGCCCAAAGCCAATGGGCAAGAATTCATCAACGAAGTTGCTACCATATGAAGGATTATCATGTTAACGTGGTTCAACTAATTGGATATTGTGTCGAGAGATCTAAGAGAGCTCTTATATATGACTTTGTTAAATCAATTGAGAGAGAGAAAAAGTATCTCTGTAGAATATATTATGTTCAAATCAATGTACATGGTTTCCTTTATATAGGAGAAAGAAGATAAGTCCTATAAAAGATAACTATTTGTATACATACATATCTATCTATATAGATATACATTAATAGCTACATATCTATGTATATAGATATACATTAACAGCCCCCCCGCAAACTCAAGGAGGATAAACATCAACCAACTAGAGTTTGGAAACAAGTTCAATAAAGCGGCTAGGAGGATGAGCTTTGGTGAAGATATCAGCAGGTTAATCGGCAGAAGAGATCGGATGGAGATGAACAGTACCATAAGTGACATGTTGACGGATAAAATGACAGTCAATCTCAATGTGCTTGGTGCGATCATGAAAAACATCATTGTGAGCAATCTGAATAGCACTCTGATTGTCACAATAGAGGTTAGTAGCACCAGAGGGGGTAACATCCATGTCAACAAGAAGCCAACGAAGCTAGAGAAGCTCCTGAGTAGTATCAGCAAGAGCACAGTATTCGGCTTCTATACTTGAACGAGCAATAAGAGATTACTTCTTGCTGCGCCAAGAAATAAGAGAATCGCCTAAGAAAAAGCAAAACCCTGTAGTAGAGCACCGGTCAATAGGATCCCCAGCCCAATCAGCATCGGAGAAGGCACGAAGTTGAAGAGAGGAGTGGGTGGAATAATGAAGACTATGAAACAAGGTGCCTTTGAGATAGCGAAGGATACAAACTAAAGCATCGTAATGAGGTGTACAATTAGCCGACATATACTGGCTGACAACATGGACAGCATAGGCAATGTCAGGACGAGTAACAGTGAGATAAACAAGGTTGCCAATCAGCTGACGATACAGAGTAGGATCAGCGAGTAGAGTGCCATCAAGAGGAGTAAGACGACTCTGAGTTTCTAGGGGAGTAGAGGCAGTTTTGCAATCTGTAAGACCAGCACGAGCAAGAAGATCAGAGGTATACTTAGCTTGAGAGATAAACGAACCCGTAGAATCATGGGAGATTTCAAGACCCAAGAAATAGCTGAGAGGACCAAGGTCTTTCATCTCAAAATGATGACTAAGAAACTGTTTGAGGCGAAGAATACCATCCACATCATCACCGGTGATAATCATGTCATCCACATAAAGAAGAAGTAGAGTGGTCCCTTGACCAATTTTCCTCACAAAAAGGGCAGTATCAGAAGAACTGGAGCTGAAACCACAATCATGAATAGTAGAGCTGAACTTGGCAAACAAAGCTCGCGGGGCTTGCTTAAGACCATATAATGCACGCTAAAGTTTGCAAACCTTATGAAGTTGATAAGTAGACCCAGGGGGAGGTTGCATATAGACCTCCTCTAGAAGGTCATCATTAAGGAATGCATTTTTCACGTCAATTTGATAAAGGTCCCATTGACGGGTGGCAGCAATAGCAATCAAGCTGGGAACAGAGGTGAGACGGGCAACAGGAGCAAAAGTCTTTTCATAATCAATATCATATTCTTGGTTGAAGCATTTAGCAACAAGCAGAGCTTTGTATCTCTTAATAGAACCATCAGAGTGTGTCTTGATTTTGTACACCCATTTGCAGCCAATGGTAGTCTTGTCAGGGGAAAGATCAACAACGTCCCAAGTATGAGTTTTGTTTAAAGTCTGCGATTCATCAGTCATAGCATGCTGCCAAAGAGGATTAGAGCGAGCCTCACGATAGGAGGTAGGTTCATGAGTAGAAAAAGCAGTGGAACCAACAATATAATCACAAAGACGAGTAGAAGGTTGTCTTACCTGGTGTGGTCGAGCAGAAGGTGGAGGAGTCGGAGGGCATGTGAGAGACTCAACAGGAGGTGAGGATCCCGAGGGAGCGAGAGCAGGACCATCAGAGCGAGTGGGCTCACGGAAAAGACTAGTAGGCAAGGATGTCTCTAATGGTGCAGGCAGGAGCCCTGTATCAATCTCATCAGAAAACAAATCGATGGGAGGGTGAGTAAAAAAGAGAGAAGGGGAGGGAATGGATAAACGGAATTAGGAGAGAGAGGAAAACATTTTGTGTTCCCAAAAAACTATATGACGAGAGATATGGAGGCGCTGGGAGATAGGATCCTAACAACGATACCCTTTATGTTCAATACCATACCCCAATAAGCAACAACGATGAGAACGAGGTTCAAGTTTGGTGTGTTCATGAGGTTGGAGAAGAACAAAACATGTAGAACCAAAGACCCTAAGATTGGTGTAAGGGGGACGAGGGCCATGCAAACACTCATATAGAGTGTGATTATGAATGGCGGATATAGGGATACAATTGAAACTATAAATAGCAGTGAGAGCGGCTTCGCCCCAAAAAATTTTTGAACAAGAGGAAGAGAGAATGAGAGCTTGAGTAGTGTCAAGAATATGCCTATGTTTCTGTTCAGCACGTCCATTTTGTTGAGACGTGCCAGGACATGAACGATGAGGCTGAGTACCATGACTCTGAAGAAAAGAAAGAAAATCAAAATCCTTATATTCCATGGCATTGTCGGAGCGAAAAATCTTAATAGTTTTAGAAAATTAGGTTTGGACCATTTTAGAAAAATTGTAATAAAGTTGTTTGAGCTCAGAGCGATTTTTCATAAGAAACAACCATGTAAAAAGGAAAAAATCATCTATAAAAACAACAAAATAGCGTGCACCTCCCATAGTAGGAGTAGGGGAGGGGCCCCAAATATCAGAATGGATGAGATCAAAAGGTGCAAGAGAAATAAAGTCACTTTTATTAAATGATAAAGCATGTTGTTTGGCAAGTTGACATGACAAACAATCTAAAGTATCAGAATTGATAGGACCTAATTGACCACTAGAAATTAAAGACTTTAACCGACCAACAGGAAGATGTCCTAAACAACAGTGCCAAAGTTGAAAAGGAGATAAAAAAAAGGAGCAATACTAGGAGCTGCGAGCGAGAAAGAAACCGGAACATGAAGGTGAATGAGTTCATAAAGACGTCCATGCTTATGGCCGATCCCAAGAGTCCGTCCCGTCCGAGGGTCTTGCACCAAACAACCAGTGTAAGAAAAGATCACACAATTGACCAATGGAGATAAGATTTAATGTAAGAGCAGGCATAAGATACACATGGGATAAAGATAAGTGAGAGGTAGAAATAGAACCAACATGACTTACAGACAAAAGAGACCTGTCAGCAGTATGAATAGAAGAAACATGAGGATGAGAAGAGAGAGAAGTAAAAATAGTAGGGTCGGAGGTCATGTGATTACAACAAGCTGAGTCAAAGAACCAGGAAGTATTACCTGAGGTGACAGATAAAGTAGTAGAGGGAGGAGTACTAGAAGTGGAAAGGAATTGTTGGAACATGGCTTCGACATCGGTTTGAGAAAAGACTGGAGTAGAAGGGTCTATTGGCACAGAAGAAGTTAAATCCTCTGAGGCAGCAGCAGCAGTGCTATGAACAAGCATAGACTTAAACTGATTCCCAGAACGTTCAGAGTTTCCCTGTGAAAAACTCCCAGTGGAAGGACCATTGCGAGAAGATGAACTAGGAGAGGCTCGTGCTGGATTGTGGAAGCAATCTTGCTGTAGATGACCAGGACTAGTCTTGTTACAAAACCAGCAAAGGCGAACTGGACAATGAACCAGAAGATGAGTAGATGGAAGACCTTGGTTTTGACAGTAATTGCAAGTAGTGGACCGCTGTTGTGAAGGAGAACTCCGAGTCTGGATAGTAGCAAGAACAGAGTCCACAGAGTGTGGATGGAGAGTACCAAGCCTAGTTTCCTTTGATAAGAGTTCAGAAATAGCCCGCTCAAGAGTGGGTAAAGGAGTGCAACGAAGGAGAGATGCGCACATCGGCTCAAAATGAGGAGTTAGAGCCATAAGAAACTAAACCAATCGCTGCTAGTCACGATAAGTAGTAAATAGGGCAGCATCCTCAGTATGCGGCCATGGAGGTTCAGAGAGAGCGAGCTGATCCCAAACAGAATAAATTTGGGAGAGGAAATCATTAATAGTCTGAGTTGGCTCTTGGCGCATACGGTGAAGATGACTCTAAAGCTGATATTGGTGAGCAAGACTAGTAGTCTGATATCGGTCTTTCAAAAAATCCCAGATGTCTTTTGCCGGAGTGGAAACAGAGTCAAGTTAGAACCGACCAAATTGAAGGATGATAGATGTAGCAGATGCATTTCGAAGCCAAGTGACGATCTGATAGTTTTTCCCAATCCTCCTAGCGGTCTGCATATTTGTTAGCGGATTCAGCGGTCTCTTGGATGGGTTGGCACACATCCCCAGTGATAATACGCCAAAGCTTTTTGCCTTTGAGGAAGCCAGACATGGCTTGTGCTCATAAGACATAATTGGATCCGTTGAGAACAACTGAAATAGGATGGTGAGAAGAGTCCGAGTGATCCATGAAGGGAGAACAATACTGTAGAGTCAGAATCTGAAAAAACCGAGGGTACCAGTGAATACAGAGGGTCGAAAACCATGGGAAACAAGTCTGAACCGGCCCAAAAAGACCAAAAAATGGACTGAACCAGCCTGTGTGTAAGACTGAACTGGTTTGAGCTAAACTGGTTGACGTCAACAGTGTGGATCAAGCAAGGAAAAGGAAAAAAAGTGGAAGTAGGCCAAAAACGGCACGGCTGAGCGGCGCGATTGGAGGCTGACGTGATAAGGGCTGATGTCAGCAAGACGTCAGCAGTCTGGCTCTAGCGGCTGAGGTGACACGGCGTGAGGCTGAGGCAAGCGACGTATGACGCATGAGGTAGTGGAGGTGGAAGCGAATGACGCGTCGGAGACAAAGGTTGCGTATGAGGGCGTGTGAAGTGTGATTTGAGGACGCCGTTGGTGGCGTTGGAATCGTGAGAAGATTTCGAGCACTTTGGTAGGCTGTGTGAAAATTTTGAAGAACAAAAAGGATTTGAACAGTGACGGAACATAGAGGAATACCAAAAAATTTAAAGTTTTCTGGTTAATAAGACGTGACCTTGTGCTCTGATACCATGTTAAATCAATTGAGAGAGAAAAAAAAGTATCTCTGCAGAATATATTATGTTCAAATCAATGTACATGGTTTCCTTTATATAGGAGAAAGAAGATAAGTCCTATAAAAGATAACTATCTGTATACATACATATCTATCTATATAGATATACATTAATAGCTACATATCTATCTATATAGATATACATTAACATACTTCATGCCTAATGGGTCACTTGAAAAGTATATATTTTCTCAAGAAGGAGATATCTCATTGAGTTGCAAACAAATGTATGAAATTTCTTAAAGAGTTGCTCGCGGGATTGAATATTTGTATCAAGGTTGTAATATGCAGATCTTGCAGTTTGATATCAAGTCTCACAACATTCTACTTGATGAGAATTTCACTCCAAAAGTTTTTGATTTTGGGCTTGCAAAATCGTATGCAACAGACGATAGTATTATGACTTTGACAGCAGCAAGGGGAACAATGGGTTATATGGCTCCAAAGTTGTTCTACAAAAACATTGAAGGTATTTCATATAAAGCTGATGTTTATAATTTCGGAATGTTGTTGACGGAAATGGCTAGCAAGAGGAGAAGGATTTCCTGTAGATTGGTCATTGGTGTTATGCATGCTGATATACATATACTACTTTGGTATGAATACATAAAAAATATAAACCTTTCTGATACAAAGTGCCCCATTGTAAGATGTTAATTAATACAAAGGCCATGCTCAAGATGTATTATTGAAAACTATAGTAATACATCAATACACAATTAATTCTAAATGCAATTGCTGAGAACAATGAGATTAATTTCTATTATACATTATACAATCATTAAAATTTCCCATAAAATATTACTAATTTATTCTCTCACTCATATTCAGCAATTACATCTAACTCACTAGTAAAAGTTATGTCACCCATTGTTCGCCTCGTTGGCATTGGATTTGTGGAGGAAAACGGGCTGGGAGGAACTATCTGAGTGCCTTCATCTCCCTCCAGCACTTGCGCCACAACTTTCATCGATGGCTAGTCTATTGGACACCACTGTATGCACCAAAGTCCCACTGTTGTTAGTTTCTTCACAATCTTTGCATCTCCCTCCTCATTAATTTGAAATCCTAGCTCTTCTCCTTTATCCAAACGCTTGTGTACTTTGTTATAGTAATTTGCCTTGCTCTAACAATTTCTAGCAACAACATTTCAAAACTATAAATATTTGATTTGTCTGACACATTCCCAAAGTTTCTTGAGAACACTTCAGGTGCAATGTAACCCATAGTCCCTCTAGCTATAGTCATTGATACTGCACTTGGTTCATTTGAACATAACTTTGCTAAACCAAAATCAGAGATCTTTGCGTTGAACTTGTGGTCTAACAAGATGTTGTGACTCATAAGGTTTACTATCAAAGAGGAGGATTCGTTGATCATACCCTAGGTGAAGATATTCAATTCCCTTAGCTAAGCCAAGAGCAATGTCTTGCAATATTTCCCAACCAAGGAATGCTTTTGTTGATCAGAGGCTATAAACTTTTCTAGTGAATTGTTCGGTAAGGACTCATAAAACAAAGCTCTTCTGAATCCCTTAGCACGGTATCCCACCAAGCGGACCACATCGATATGGACCACAAAATTTAAAACGTGAGAAACTAAAATGATAAGAAATTCATACTTTATGAATCAAAATTGTATTTTATTCATATATTTTGTTAACAGATATTAAAGTTAGGACCAAATTGATTCAAATTGACAATTTTGAGAACCAAAATCACAAATTGAAACTTAAGGGATTAAAATGAAAAAAAACGCATATTTTAGGGACTAAATATGTCCTTTATCATATTACTAAAAAGCATAAATTTTAATTATAGTCCTTAAAGTTTAACATTTTTTTTTTTTTGTTTCAGATCTTAAAATTTTAATTTTGTCAATTAAGTCCTTAAAATATTAAATTGGAATCAATTTAGTCTGGAAAATAATATAAAACATATGCCCAAAGATTATATAAAATTGTTATAAGGCCCACATTTCAATTTGTGATTAACTTAATTATCCTCCGCAATTGTGTTTTAGAATTGATATCAGAGTTTAATTTCTTAGTTTTGTCATATTAATATATGAGCATTAAATACACTGAAGAAGTCGAATAAAATAATTTAAATAATTGTACTGCATTACAAATAATTATCGAACAAAACACTACTATCATTGGGTTATTAAAAGAACTTAACGAAAATGTTAAAGAAAATCAATTAGAAATTATACATTATATTTGACATCTATTATTAGATAAAAGTAATTAGTTAGCTCTTGTAGAAAATAATACAAATAATTATCCATATCCTTACCCTTGCAAGGAACTCTCCAAGGGAATGTTTTGAATTAATACCACCACAAAAATGAAAAATTGATCTAAGTAATTATAATTTGAGGGACTTACATGTCGGTTCTAATAGGTGAACTTATTTGTCTAATAAGTCTTATTATAATTAATGACATTTTTCATCAAACACTATTAAAAAATATTACTAATTCTTAATTTTCAACGCTAGTTTGAAAATTTTCATAAAAAATATCATTAATGATAAGTTTTAGCGGCAGTTTAAAAAAAATCGTTATAAAAAAAGTTATTAATTTTCAACTTTCAACAACAGTTTGAAAAATTTATCATAGAAAAAGTCAGTAATGATAAGTTTTAGCGACAATTTATAAAAATCATGACAAAAAAAATCACTAATTATCAATTTCAAGCGACATATATATGTAAAAATATCGTTACAAAAAATTATTTTTAGTGACGATTTTACTAAGACTTATTTTTAATAAGACTTCATGGAAATTAAGTCAAATTGTTAAAACCTATTGGTAGTTTACCCTTATAATTAGATGAATTATAAATAATGGCGGTACAAGACAAATATAATGAAATGAAATATAAAATAATATTAGAAATAGCCAAAAATAAGTTAAAATAGATAGAATTAGAATAGAAATAGAAGACCTATATAAGTAATTAGAATTAATCAGCCTGGGAGAAATATACTAATTATAAAACCACAAGTGTAGAGGATAATTAAATTAATAATAAATTAAAATCTGGGTTATAATTTTATCTAACGTTTAAGCTTATGTTCTATTTTAATATTATCTTATGGACTAAATTGGTTCAAATTTAATGCTTTAGAAACTTAATTGACAAAATTGAAACTTTAAGAACTTAAATAAAAAAGTTGTTAAACTTTAAGGACTATAATTATAATATATCCTTTTAGCCAAAAATATATAGCGTAGAATTTTTTTGAAAGTTATTGTACAAAGTTGACGAAATTTGTCATTTGAAACATATTTGACATTTTTATTAGCTCCTTACATTTTTACTAAAATCTCATTTTAATAATTACACTTTCACCAAAATCTCATTTTAGTCTCTTTAGTTTTAATTTTCGTTAGCTCTATTAACAATCGATGGATGGAACTTGATTTATAGTATAAAGGGTTGACTATTACAATTAAAAGTAAAAAAGCTAAAATGAGGTTTTGGTGAAAATAAGATTGACTATTATGATTGAAAGTGAATAGCCTAAAGCAAGGATTTGATAAAGTGCAAGGGTCTTAAATGTAAATTATCCCAAAATATAATTCAACTAATTATACTTTTCAAGGCATATGTCAATAGAAACAAAGACAAATAAAATAAAAATAAATCAAAACTCACAAATGAAAGTAAATTCTCCTAACTATTTATCATTTTGATAAATTTATTAGTATCATTATTAGTATTAAATAATCATTTTATAAACACAAAATATTAATTAAAAAAATCAAAATTTCCTTATTATTAAAAGGAGAGGTAATATATAAATAAAATAATAAAAAAATTTCTAAAACTTTATGAATAAGTAAGTCCAATTAATAAGATATATCTAAGTGCTTATTTTTTTAATAAATACCTCCAATTAATTCAACAAGAAGATAGGAAAAGCAATCAGAAATCAAAAAGAAGATTCAAAAGGAAGATGAAGACGATGATGATGATTAAGATGACGAATTTGATGTGAACAAAGAAACCGGTCGGTGCTTTGATTTCTAAGAATTTTTTATTCAATCAATATTTAGCATCCTGTTGAAATATAGGACTTTTTTTCTTTGATTGATTGTTGATGATGGTTGAAATTGGAGACTTCAAACCCACCATCATCGTCTTCCTCGATGAGCTCGCGATTGAATCATTCTCTAGATTTACTGTGGATTGGCCATTGGTGATATGCATTCTGATACTACTTTGACACGAAAACATAAATCCTTCTAATACAGAGTGCACCATTTGTAAGATGACTATAAATACAAAGGCCATGCACAAGATGTAGTATTGAAAGGCTATATTATGTAATACATTGATAAACATTTAATTATACACTCATTGGTGAGAACAATAAGATTAATTCCTATTATATAGTCAACGACTTCTTAGAAAAATATTACTAATTCATTCTCTCATTCAGATTCAGAAATTATTTCTAACTCACTATCAAAAGTTCTTCCACCTGTTGTTCCCCTCGTTGGCATTGGATTTGTGGAGGCAAATGGACTGTGGGGGACTGTTAGAGTGTCTCCATTTCCTTCCAACATTTGTACCACAACTTTCATCAATGGTCGGTCCACTGGGTACCATTGTATGCACCAAAGTCCCACAATTGTTAGTTTCCTTATAGTTTTTGCATCCCCGTCTTCCTCAATTTGTATTCCTAGATCTTCTCCTTGATCCAAACGTTTGTATATCCATTCCGGAAAATAACACTCACTCGTGTTTTGTGCTACCGTATTTTGCTTCCCTCCAACCATATCTAGCAACAACATCCCAAAACTATAAACATCTGATTTGTATGACACATTCCCAAAGTTCCTAGAGAACACTTCAGGTGCAATGTAGCCCACAGTCCCTCTAGCAGCAGTCATGGATACAGCACTTTATTCCTTTGAACACAATTTTGCTAGACCAAAATCAGAGATCTTTGGATTAAACTTGTTGTCCAACAAGACATTTTGAGGCTTAATATCAAAGTGCAGGATTCGTTGATCACACCCGAGGTGAAGATATTCAATTCCTTTAGCTATGCCAAGAGCAATGTCATGCAACTTCTCCCAACCAAGTGAATGCTTCTCTTGATTAGAGGATATGAAATTTTCTAGTGAACTGTTTGGCAAGAACTCGTAAAGCAAAGCTCTTCTGAATCCGTCAGCACAATATCCCACCAAGCGAACCACATTGATATGGTGGATTCTACCCATTGTTTGCACTTCATTGATGAACTCATCTCCATTTCCTTTCACATTGTTGAGGATCTTGACCGCGACATAAACATCATCTGAAAGCTTTCCCTTGTACACTATTCCATAACCTCCTTGGCCTACTTTGTCCTCAAATTGATTTGTTATTTTCTTGATATCTGCATAAGAGTATCTTGCAGGCTTGAGAGCTTTGTAATCCTCCAAAAATTTGTCAATCTTTACTTGATCCGCTTTCTTCATTTTGTTTGATCTGTAGACATGATATATTGCAATGACAACTACAAGAAGAAGAATTGGACCTAGGACTTCCCCTGCAATCATAATAGACCATGTTAGTAAATTTCTACCTCCTCGTTGACAATTGAAATTATGAAAGGATGGACCACTTCACCTGCAATCTTTCGTTTCTGCAATGCACCTGTAAAAGTTTGAAGATTTCTTAAAATACATATGTATAATTAAAAAAATTTACTGTAGATTCATAATAAACTAAGTAAAAGAAACTGACATGATACAATCAGATATCCAAATAGGGTTAAACCTTCTCATATAATAGTCCAACTATATCAGCAATTAACATAGGCTTAATTAATCAAGTTTGGACCTCAACACATGCTCCATTGGGTGCCCAACTTCTAACAAAAAACCACACGACCTAATCTATATGGCAAGACTTTATCATCCTCGCACAATCAACAAGACTAAGTAATTCAATAGATCAAAACAAAATAAAACAAGGGCATTGAAGCTAAAATGATCTTGTAGCACGAGGGCGGCGGATTAAATTTTTTTATTGGGATATACTATTGAGTTGTAAATAGGTAAACAAAATCTAAACCAGTGATTTGTAAAATTAGCGACGTTGCGCATATCCAAAACTCGGATTGGATTTCCAGTTCAATTGTCCAAACTGGAGTGAACCTCGGCCCGAATTTCAATTCAAAATTGTGGCGGAAGACAACATCATCAGTGTAAAGGCAACGCAATAATTACAGAGGAGATAAGATGGTAAACAAAATATAATAATCATAACTTGAAGTAAGAAGGTAGAAACTAGCTAGAGTAGAGGTGTACCCATAGATGGTTGTTTGGGCTTGCCCCCAAAGCATTCAGTTGATAATTGGCTTTCGCTGGTACTGGTGTTGTTGTTATTCTTGAATCTACAATTCTTGCCTTGTGCTTCACATGTCCCACATTCCGGTTTACTCCAAGTCAATCGAAGATCATCAGATGTGATGGTGCCATAACTATAATCAAGAATTTCATCTGGAAGTGACATGGTATACATCTTTGTGCAAGAATCCAACCCGTCAAGCCTAGCGGCATACACCTGGTGACTCTGGTCACTAAGGCAAGCAATCCGAAACCTACCATAGAATTTTGGATATTGTCTCTGGGAACAATTGATGAAGCTAAAGTCGTGGTTTGGAAGATAGTAATTTGTTAGGAATTGGAAGGGAGAGGCAGATAGGGTGAGGTTTGGAAGCTGTCGTGGGAAGCATCCATGGGGGTCAGATATATTTATGGTCTGAGATGCGTAGTCAATGTTCTTAACAAAAACATTGACAGAAGATGGAAGCTCGAGGACTGGGAATTTGGAATGAGGAATGCAAGAAAGATCAAAGCCAGGATGATAACCACAGTGCTTGGGCTGTTTCCCTTTGAGGCGGAAAGGAAATTTGATTTCAGGGCCGTCCTGTTTACTGCAATTTGTTGGTAAGCACTCAGGATCATGTTCTTCTGCTCCTCCTCCGAGTCCAACTACTGTAGCTGCTGCAGCCATTGGTACTAATAATAGGACTATGAGCAACAGAATTCCTTGGAAAATGGCCATCTTAAATTAATTAATGGCTAATATTTGATACTCTGAAACAAATTCCCAACTACTCTGCCAAGTGTGTGTTGTTTGTCGTCGAAGAATTTGCTAATGGCAGTGTTGTTGGGTTAAGGAGACAAATTTTGTAAAAAACTAATTTATTAGTAATATTATATAGGACCATCCTTATATTTTATTTCCAGTATCATTTTAATTCATACCCTCTCAATTGGCTTAATTTTGACCATTAATTTTAAATTTTGTTTCAATTTAATCCAATTAATGACATCATTAGTGTTTTTTTTAAAAAATTATCACTAAATTGGTTGATGTTAACTAACTGAGTTAAGTAAGTTTATAATTTTACTCTTAAAAATATGGCATATGACACTTATGTGCGTATTTTGTATAAAAAAAAATTAAGAGTTGTAATTAATTGGACTAAATTAAGATAAAATCACAAATTCTTGATTAAAATTAAGTCAATTGAAAGTACATGGGCTAAAATGACACAAGGGGATAAAGTACATGGACAACCATCGTAATTTGCCCTATTATATATCTAGAAAAATTATCTAAAAAATACATATTTAAACACAACAAAAATAATGGGGAAATGACAACAAATTAAGGTTTTAGGGACAAAATCACTCTTTAGGGACCAAATATTTTTATTGCCAAATGTATTATTCTAATTTTAGCAGAAAATTGGATCTTTAGCAATGAATTACTATCATTTTAGGACTAAAATTTTTGTCTCAAAAACAAATCTTTTAGGGACCAAATTATTTTGTCCCTAAAAATGCATTTATTAGTGACATTTTGAAAATTGTTGCTAAAAGCCATATATATATATTTTACTTTTCAAAATGACCTTTTAACGACTATTCTCTCAACGACCAAAATTGGTTTCTAAATATTTTTTGTAACAAAATTTTCACTTTCACAAATAAAAATTTGGTACCTAAAACTCTTATTTGTTGTGAGATCTCATTAGACCATTTCCAATGGTTATTCAAACCTATCATCAAATTTGAATTTGATGAAAAATGAATCATTTTCTTACTCTAACGATTTCATCAAATAGGTATTAAATCCAGGATCTCACTTTTCTTTCATCAAACTGAAGATCAATGTGCTTTTCATCAAATCACTGTTCATAGCCATTTGATTTTCATCACCGGATGTCTCTCTAGATGTCTCTCCAGATGACCACCTCAAAATAAAAATTTGTGAAAAAATTACACTAGCCGGTTGATCCCCTGGTCGTCCGCCCGGTCAACCGTCGGATGACAAAAATTTGTGAAAAATTTACACTGGCCAGTCAACCGGCCGGACATTCGCCCGATCGATCGGTGTTCTGATGAAGTTTTAAAAACCTCAATTGGAATACTTAATATCAAATGAAACTTTTACTCAAATTTAATAAAATTTTTGATACATCATTAAAAGGGTCCAGCTTGTCTCAAATTGAGATCAAGACTGGATCCGTCCGGTCCGGCCCATGGGGCCCATTTTTTGGGTTCGTTTTGATAATCCGAACCGTTCAATGTGTAGAACTCGTCGAGTACTATATGCATGTAAAAAATCACGTTGATCAGATATCAATAGCTATGTGATCAAATCAATTTTGTATAAATAAAAATAGACGGTGAAAAAATTAACGGTTGATAAAAAATTGTTTTGTTCACATAGCTATCGATATCCGATCAACGTGATTTTTTTACAAACATATAGTACTCGACGAGTTCTACACATTGAACGGTTCGGATTATCAAAACGAGACCCATGGTGGGCCTCTATGAATCTAACAACACGGTCTAGTTCGATCTTGGACTGGACCAAAGCCACTGCTCCATTAAAAATACTCTTAGATGGACTTATGGGGTACGTGATCTTCCTACCTCTTACATCAAAAGTCATGGGTCCCAATCTTTTTTTATTTTTTTATTTTTAAATTTGTGTGAATTTTTTGAGGTCCATCTAGTGTAAAAGGACTTAAATAGTAAAATAAAAAATAAAAATCGTTAAAGACAAAAAGAAAAGTGTTACTTCTTTTTAGTGGACTTTTTTACATACTTTCTATTTTTAAAAAAAAATTTCTTTTCTAGCCTCTCTAGTCAACTAAAACCTAAAAGTGTAAAACGTTTTTTGAAAAAAATATAAAAAAAAAACTTAAAAAAAGGCTAAAGCAAATTGAGCATAATTACACCAACATCCCTTTTATTAAGTGTAAATGGACCAACACCAATGCATATTAAGTAAAATCAAGAAGATAAAGGGAAACTTAAATCTAGGTCGCAATAGGTACACTTATTGTTCAATAGATCATGTGATAATTAGTAGCATTTTTTTTTATCAAACATTAACAAAAATGTCACTAATTATCAGTTTTCAGTAGCAGTTTAAAAAATCTATTACATAAAACGCTACTAATTATAAGTTTTAGCGTCAGTTTATAAAATTTTTCACAAATTGACGTAACTAATTGTTAATTTTTAAAATAGATTCAGAGAATCGTCATAAAAAAAAATTTGCGACTATTCTAATAAAATTAACTTTTAGCGCTGAATTAATAGGACTTAATGAGTATTAAGTCCAGCTATTACGACCTGCTAATTTACCCAAGATTGATAAGATTAACTATAGTCTTACATTTCACTATAAAAAAGATGATAATATATAACATTATTTTTTCATTCATATGACTTACAGATTTATAATAAAAATAGGTTAATAAGACCTTAAAAAAACTCAATGTAATTATGTCAAATTTATAAAACTCATTATATATAATTTTAACTAACATCCAACGAATTCCCTTGTGCAAATTTTATTTTATTTTTAATTTTTAATTTCTAATTTTTCTTTTCTAAAGTAGACTTGACTATAAGTGAGATTCTGCATTGTTTTCTATAATAGACTTGACTTCAATCCTCATATAAATGTGTAGACTTGTCTTTAACCATACATTTTTATGAAGTGTGAACTTTAACATTTCCTGGATGAAAAATGAAAAAGATTGTAAAAGATTTATCAAAAATTTATCAAATATCTCACATATTCGGCAAACATTCAATTTCTTAGCCACCACTTGGAGAAGTATTTGGGTGGGTCTTGATATAATTTGAAATTCTATATATCCATATTCTCTTTTTAGGGGTACATATTTTCGATTATGATGTTTTGTAATATATATATATATTCTTAGCCACCACTTGGAGAAGTATTTGGGTGGGTCTTGATATAATTTGAAATTCTATATATCCATATTCTCTTTTTAGGGGTACATATTTTCGATTATGATGTTTTGTAATATATATATATAAAGTAGTTATATTGAAATAAAGTAAACAAACATACAGATGAAGAAAAATACAAACGAGAAGACCTTAAAAGGCCGAACAAATAATCTAACAAAAACTACAAAAAAAAAAAAAAAAAAACAGTTATGATCCAGGAAAAATCACCAATTTTCTCACAGATATGGTTTGGAAAAGCAAGATCTACACCATATCCATCGTCGTCATCGTCCTTGTTGTTGCTGCTCAACTCCGCCCCTGCCGCCATCGTACTTCGGTCACTACCAAAAAGTAGAGTTGAAAATCAAAAAATCTATGTCAAAATCGGAGAAGAAACTATCAAACCCCTCTTCTTAGGCAAAAAAAAACCCCATAAATCTCCACTTTGGAAGTGTTTTGGGAGCTTGTGCCAGACATGCCGAAAAGTCACCAGAGAAGCGCCAAAAATAGCCTAGAGAGAGGGGCTCTATAGCGACCCCTTTCTAGGTCCTATGTTTTGTAATCATTTAATTACGAATTAAGTAATGTGTAATTATGACTCAGTGTGGTTGTAGGGTCTAAATTTTTTTTAGTTATGAGTCATTGTGTATTGTTAGATATTATTCATTGTAATTATTATTTTAGTTGCGAAAAGATATTAAATTATGTCTGAAGTGGTATTGGTTAGAGTATTGCTAGTGTCCCTACCTTTTTGCTTTGGTTAGTAACTGAAGATTGTACCTTTGTCAACCAGTTTTTTTTTTTAGTAGCTAAAGTGGCTATCTTTGGCTTCTAAATTTTTTTTAGTAGCTAAAATGTGTATCTTTGGTGACTAATTTTTTTTAGTCGCCGAATGTGTAATTTCCTGTAGTGCTATTAGACTCCTTCACTATTGCAACCCTCTATTCAGAACCCCCCACTTTTCATCGGGGACCTCCTTTCTCACTACAACCCACCTCTATCTAGTTCTTCTTAGCACACTAGAGAGCCATCTTTTCTTTACTACAACCCCGCCCTATCCTCCATAGTCCTTCATCCTTCTCTCCAACAACCCCCAACCCATTTCCACTTCTAGCGCCAATCCCAATCCCACTTTGAGCCCTTCCTCATTTCTTTGTGCACCATCGCAACTGTCATGGCCCGAACCCGCCCCCATGGGTTAAGGACATAACCGGCCAGTAATCACGAGATTACCTACGACCTTAAACCAAATCAGATATATTTTAACAGAGTAAAGGGGCTAAACGGAAGCAATTTCAAACTTTTGTCCATAGAGCTGTGCTTACGTGGTACGTCATAACATTTCACAAATATACATTAATAACTCACATCAAGGAAAGTTAACACACAAGCTTTATATAACAGGATCATTCAAGTCATGGTCAGCCAATCAAAACTATATACAACCGTAATCCAAAGTTCTCGCCAACATGACAAAATATAACAAAATAGCAAAAGGGCGAAAACAAGTCTCGTGCGTGAGACATATGGGCTGACTCTTCAAAACCTTGACCGTTTCACATCAAATTTCACTGAGGCTGGGTTTGGACCTCCCTTGGCTCACCTACAGACACATGAATGAGCGTGAGCGAAAGCCTAGTGAATAATATCAAATAAAGAAAGTACGCGAACGGTATTTAGAACAACATACATCAGACGGTCTTGGGCCCAATTCATATTTCTATCTAGTATATATATATAATGAGTGACTGCGGTTCCAAACACATCAAACGGCCTCAGGCCCAATTCATTCATATCCGACGGCCTTTGATTCAATCGTTCCTGTCCGATGGTGTTTGGCCCAATTCATTCGCGTCAACGGCCTTTGGCCCGTTCATTCATGTCAGACGGCCTTTGGCCCATTCATTCATGTCAGACGGCCTTTCGCCCATTCATTCTTTTATTCATGTCAAACGGCCTTTGGCCCATTCATTTTTTCATTCATGTCAGACGGCCTTTGGCCCATTCATTCTTTCATTCATGTCAGATGGCCTTTGGCCCATTCATAAGGCATAGCAAACATTTGTCCACAATTCAAATTAACAAACTTATAAGACTTATATAGAAGTGAGCAATTGGACAAATAACATACTTCATATATCTTTATTAAGATATTACTCACAGTGTTCTGCTAGTGGATTCACCCTTGAGCTCGACCCTACACCTTACATAACACATATGGGTCACAAACGATTCAATCCGTTCTTAATTCATACATCCCTCTTAGGCTTCTTTCTTATTCTTTTAATTCATTTATAATGTTCAATGCATGCCTAAGAGTGGTTAGAAGTGAAAGAGAATGGAAAATGAAATACAAAACACTTTTACAAAATTTCTGAGACAGGGGTCCCTGCTCGAGCGTGGGTTCTGTTGCTCAAGCGGACCCTCATGTTCTGCAAAAGTACTGGTTACCTCATTTTTACACTCGAGCGTGGATTAGGATGCTCCAACTGAAGGTCACACTACATGGCTCCCCGCTCGAGCGTGAATATCCCCGCTCGAGCGGACATCCATGTCTGCAAAAAGTTCTAGGAGCTTGCATTTCACGCTCGAGCGGCGCTCTCCCCGCTCGAGCGGACATGCCAAATTCTGGGTTTTCCAGAACTGTTCTTCAGTTTCAAACTTGCATTCAAAACAACATATCTTGCATTTTATGACTCATAGTTCCCATATACATCTACTAACATGATGCCAACACCAATTTACGACATTATAAAGCTCAAATCACATGAATTAATTACATACATGCTCCAAATTACACCAAACTCATTTCCACATAACAAATTTATGCATTCAAAACGCATACTCTTATGAATTGTACATTCATGTGAGATATAGCTCTCATTCTCAATTTAAATGATGAAGAGATGATCAAAAGCATGGACTTCACTCAAAGATTCAACATAGATCATGTATTTCATGCTCAAACATACAAATTCATGGCAATTCCTTCCATGCATGCATTCTTTGACTTCAAATTCATCAATTACAACTCAATTCTTGTTCTTGGTCACATGATTACTTAGGTGTCGTTTGGTAACACTTACGTTTTCAGTTTTCTGTTTATATTTACAAAAATTTTAAAAACTCAAATAAAAACTTGTTTGGTAAAATTTTTGATTTATAAATCAATGGTCTCAGTTTATAAATTTGGCCAAAAAATGAAAACACAAAAAATGTGTTTTCATTTTGAGTTTTCAGTTTTTTTTTTTTTTTACCACCCGACACTAGCCACCACCTGCCACCATTTTCCACCACCGTCTTCCGCCACCACCACCCACCAGCCACCCCTCACCACCACCTGCCACCATTTTCCACCACCGTCTTCCGCCACCACCACCCACCAGCCACCCCCCACCACCACCTACCACCACCACCCACCACCCACCTGCCATCCACCTACGACCCGCCACTACCATCCACTGCCCGCCATCACCACCCGCCACCTACTTGCCACCACCACTTACCGCCCACCTGCCACCGCCATCCACCACCAGCCACCCACCACCACTAGCCACCTGCCATCCACCCGCCACCACCACCCACCACCACCATCACCTACCACCCACCCGCCACCCACCTGCCACCACCACCCACCACCCACCACCACCACCACCACCACCACCACCCACTCGTTACCACCTATCACCCGCCACCATCACCTACCCACCCATCCATCCACCACCATTACCACCACCACCCGCCATCCGCCACCTACCACCCGCCACCACCACCCACTCGCTACCACCCACCACCCGCCACCGTCACCCACCCACCCACCATCACCACCCACCCGCCACCACCCCCCATCCGCCACCCACCTGCCACCATCACCCACCACCCGCCACCACCACCCACTCGCTACCACCCACCACCCGCCACCGTCACCCACTCACCCATCACCACCACCCGCCACTTACCCGCCACCACCACTTGCCAACCGCCATCCGCCACCCACCTGCCACCACCACTCACCATCACCACCACCACCACCACCACCACCACCACCCACCACCCGCCACTGTCACCCACCCACCCACCACCACCACCACCCACCCGCCACCACCCATCACCACCAGCTACCCACCACCCACCGTCACCACTTTCCACTACCGTCTTCCGCCGCCACTTGCCACCACTTGCCATTTCTTACTCTTTTTTATATTTTAAAATTTTTTAAAACATTTTGTCAATTATCAAACGCGTTTCTAGTTTATGTTTTTCTAAAAATAAACAAAAAATAAACAAAAACCAGTTTATAAAATTTTTGTAAATATAAACTGAAAACGTAAACGTTACCAAACACACCCTTAAATTTACATGATCACAAACTCAAATTTATGAATCAAGGGTTGATCACTCACCTAGGAGCTTCAATTCTCCCAAATTATAGTTAATTCTTGAGTTAGTCTTCAAATTACTCAAGTTTCTTGCTCAAATCTTCAATGGCTTTCTCCCTCTCTCGCTAGCCGACCCTCTCTCCCTTTCCTTAGAGTATTCTCAGCCAAAATGAATAAAAGAGAGGAATTGAGTGTGAATGAGCCTATTTATAAGCTCCCTTAATCAAATCACTTAAAATTAAGTAATGGTGCTTTAATTAGTCATTTTGAATCTGATTATTTTGATCCGAATCAATTTTTAATTAAATTTCATCGTAGGCTCTAAAAATTACGCTAATCACAATGGCGTAGTCAATTTCGATTTCTGTGGCCGATAAGGTTTTCAATTTTTAGTTCATAACAGTAAGTTGAACAGATATTCCTACGGTGAACAGATAGAAATTCAAAACCACATATATTCATATAAATGGCACTCAAAATCATATCAATCACATAATCACAATCACAATTAAGATTAATTAGCATAATACGGAGCAGGGTTATCATAGTCTTCCCCCCTTTAGAAATTTTGGTCCTCTAAACTTATGTTACCTTCGTCGGGAAACAAATGTGGATAGCATAGTCACATTTCATTCTCTTTTTCCTACGTGGCATCCGTCCCATAGTGTTCTTTCCATTCCACTTTCATCATTGGGATGGACTTGCTTCTCAATTGTTTCACTTGCCGGTCAATGATTCATTCCGGCCATTCGGCGTACTCCATATTTTCGTCAAGAGCTACCTGGTGATAATCAATCACATGAAACGGTTCTCGGAGATAACCCCTCAACATCGACACATGAAACACATTATGGATTTTCTCGAATCTCGGTGGCAAAGCAACTGTATAAGCAACTGGACCAAGCTTTTCTAGAATTTGAAACGACCCAATGTAATGGGGTGACAACTTACCCTTCTTTCCAAACCTGACTTGGCCTTTCATCGGAGTCACACGAATGAACACATGGTCACCAACCTCATACTCAAGAGGTCTTCTTTGAACATTCGCATAATTCTTTTGTCGGTCCTGAGCTATCTTGAGCCTGTGTTGGATTATTTTGATCTTCTCAGAAGTGTCTTGCACAATTTCAGGCCCAAGTAAAGCTCTATCCCCGACTTCTGTCCAACAAATTGGTGACCTACACTTTCTACCATACAAAGCCTCGTATGGTGCCATACCGATGCTGGAGTGGAAGTTGTTATTGTATGCAAACTTTGCTAGTGGCAAATAGTCTTCCCAACTCCCTTGAAAATCTAAGGTATACATTCTCAACATATCTTCTAACGTCTGTATAGTCCATTCTGATTGCCCATCTGTCTGTGGGTGGAATGCAGTACTGAACCTCAGTTCTGTCCCCATAGCTTTTTGCAAACTCTTCCACAATCTAGATACAAATTTCAGATCTCTATCTGACACAATAGATACCGGAACTCCGTGTAAACGAACAATCTCATCAACATATATAGTAGCCAGCCTATAAGCATCAAACGTAGTTCTGACAGGTAGAAAATGTACAGATTTAGTCAGTCTATCAACTACAACCCAGATAGAATCCATACCTCGAGGAGTCCGAGGTAGGCCAACAACAAAATCCATAGTCACATGCTCCCACTTCCATTCAGGAATAGAGAGGGGTTGAAGCAGACCACCTGGTTTCTGATGTTCAGCTTTTACTTGCTAACACTGAAGGCATTTGGACACATATTCCGCAATTTCTTTCTTCATTTTGGGCCACCAATAGCTTTGTTTCAAATCCCGATACATTTTGTTATTACCCGGATGCATAGCAAACACTGACTTATGAGCTTTATCTAGAATTCTCTTCTTTAGTTCTGGAATGTCTGGGACACACATCCGGTCTCGGAATCTCAATACTTCACTTTTCATGCTGAACTCTGCTTTTGGACTTGTCTCAAATTCATCAATCGCTTTCTTGAGAAATTCATCATCTTTTTGTTTTCATTTAATCTCATCAATAATTGCCGGTTCGACTGAAATGGCGGCTATCAACCTGCCATGTTCACACAATACTACCTCAATCTCGAACTTCTCGAAATCTTGCAAGATCTCTTTCTGTTCAGTAAGCAAACAAGCCATATTCCCCGTCGATTTTCTACTCAAGGCATCAGCAACCGTATTGACTTTCCCGAGGTGATATTGAATCTCAAGGTCATAGTCTTTTATTAACTCAAGCCATCTCCTCTGCCGTATATTTAGCTCCTTCTGTGTAAAGAAGTATTTCAGACTTTTATGATCCGTGTAGACTTCACATTTGGCTCCGTACAAATAGTGCCGTCAGATTTTCAAAGCAAAAACAATTGCGGCCAATTCTAAATCATGTGTCAGGTAGTTCTTCTCATGTGGCCTCAACTATCGGGAGGCATAAGCAATTACCCACCTATTCTGCATTAACACACAACCCAAACCTTTATAAGATGCATCACTGAAAATTATAAAATTTTCCGTACCTGTGGGCAATGTCAATACTGGTGCAGTGGTCAGCCTCGTTTTCAGTTCGTGAAAGGCAGATTCTCTTTCGTTATTCCATTCAAATGGTTGCCCTTTGCGTGTCAGTTGGGTAAGAGGCATAGTTATTTTTGAAAAATCTCTCACAAACCTCCAGTAGTACCCAGCTAAGCCCATGAAACTGCAGACTTCTGTTACATTTGTCGGTGTAGGCCAATTCACAATTGCCTTTATTTTCTGTGGGTCCACTGAAATTCCCTCCTTGTTGATCACATGCCCTAAAAATATGACTTCATCCAACCAAAATTCACATTTCTTTAATTTAGCAAATAACTTCTTTTCTCTAAGTATCTGTAACACAGTCCTCAGATGTTGTTCATGTTCAAGTCTATTCTTGGAGTATATCAAAATGTCATCAATAAAAACCACAACAAATTCATCAAGGTAGGTTTTAAAAATTCAGTTCATTAAGTCCATAAACGTTGTAGAAGCATTAGTTACCCCAAATGGCATAAGAAGAAATTCATAATGGCCATACCTTGTTCGAAACGTGGTTTTCTCAACATCTTCTGCTTTCACTTTCAACTAATGATACCCGGATCTCAAATCAATTTTGGAAAACACCTATGATCCCTGTAACTGGTCAAACAGGTCATCAATACGAGGTAGGGGATATTTATTCTTTATTGTTACCTTGTTCAATTCCCGATAGTCGATACATAAATGAAAGGTTCCATATTTCGTTTTCACAAACAACACTGGTGCACCCCATAGTGAAGTGCTAGGTCGGATAAACCCTTTGCCAACCAGGTCTTGCAACTATTCTTTCACTTCTTTCATTTTAGCAGTAGCCATTCTGTAGGGAGTGTTAGAAATAGGCTGGGTGCCTGACATAATTTCAATCGTAAACTCTATCTCTCTGTCTACCAATTCCCTTGGTAATTCATTTGGAAACACATCTGGAAATTCTTTAACAATAGGGATACTATTCAATTCAACATTCACAGATTGTTCAGATAGCACACAACACAAATAACCTTGGCACCCTTTCCTGATTAATTTACGTGCTTTCATTGCAGATATCAAATAGGGTGGAGGCACTACCCCGTTACCCACAAACACAATTTCTTCCTGTTCCGGTGGTTTAAACACAACCTGTTTTGTTACACAATCAATGGTGGCACAATATTTAGTTAACCAATCCATGCCTAGAATTATATCAAAGTGCCTAAAGTTCAAGGGCAACAAATCCACATACAGAATAGCATTCCCAATTCGCATGTCACAAAAATGACATACAGATTCACACAATATAGATTCCCTGGATGGAGCAGATACACATAACAGATATGGCAATAATTCTAGAGGTCTACTCAGTCTAGATGCAAATGCACATGTTACGAAAGAGTATGTTGATCTGGAGTCAATTAACACAAAAGCATCCTAATTACATATAGAAATAGTACCTGAGACAACTGCGTTAGCATTCCGTGTATCGCCCGGAACAAGCGCAAAAACTCTCCCTTGCCTCACGGCATCTCCAGTGGTAGTAGATCTCAGTATTTCGTGGTTTTGGGATTGATGCGGTTGAACTAGCAGCTAATTTCCCACTGTTCTGGTTACAATCTCTGGCCACATGCCCTTATTTATCATATTTAAAATAGGCACCTGACACACGGTAACAAACCCCACGATGCATTTTACTACAAATATTGCACATAGGAGATGTATCTTGGGAAGAATTCGAAGTACTTGAGGAGCCCGTATTCTGCTTCTTCAAAAATTTCTTCTTTGAAAAGAAGCCTTGTCTTTTACTACCTTTCCAGTCTGTTGTTGATTTAGCCTGTCTAGCTATGTTAGCTTTTGATATTTGGCCCATTCATTCTTTCATTCATGTCAGACGGCCTTTGGCCCATTCATAAGGCATAGCAAACATTTGTCCACAATTCAAATTGACAAACTTATAAGACTTATATAGAAGTGAGCAATTGGACAAATAACATACTTCAGATATCTTTATTAAGATATTACTCACAGTGTTCTGCCTGTGGATTCACCCTTGAGCTCGACCCAACACATTACATAACACATATGGGTCACAAACGATTCAATCCGTTCTTAATTCATACATCCCTCTTAGGCTTCTTTCTTATTCTTTTAATTCATTTATAATGTTCAATGCATGCCTAAGAGTGGTTAGAAGTGAAAGAGAACAAAAAATGAAATACAGAACACTTTTACAAAATTTCTGAAACAGGGGTCCCTGCTCGAGTGTGGGTTCTGCCGCTCGAGCAGACCCTCATGTTCTGCAAAAGTACTAGTTACCTCATTTTTATGCTCGAGCGTGGATTAGGACGCTCGAGCTGAAGGTCATATTACATGGCTCCCCGCTCGAACGTGAATATCCTCGCTCGAGCGGACATCTATGTCTGCAAAAAGTTCTAGGAGCTTGCATTTCACGCTCGAGCGGCGCTCTCCCTACTCGAGCGGACATGCCGAATTCTGGTTATGACTGAAAATGGATCTATTATAAAACAAAGTTGTATCAAGACTAAAAAATGTCATAACCTCTATATGATGATGTTTCTAAAAAAATGAAAAATGTATAGCAGAGTTTCTCTTGTAATTTAAATTTGGGATAAAAGACAAATTTACTGCCTAAAATATGTGTTGTTTTGGATTTTAGTCCCTTAGGTTTCAATTTTATCATTTTAGTCCTCCATGTTGTCAATTTGAGTTAATTTATGAATAAGAGACAGTTTTGGTTCTTAAAGTATGAATTTCTTATCATTTTAGTCCCTCAAGTTTTCAATTTTGTCATTTGGTCATCAAAGTTGTCAAATTGAGCTAGGACCAAATTGACTCAAATTGACAACTTTGAGGATCAAAATGATAAAATTTAAAACTTGAGGGACTAAAATGACAAGAAATGCATACTTTAGGGACCAAAATTGTCTTTTATTTATATTTTTGTTAAAAACGTTAAACCTAGGGCCAAATTGACAATTTTGAGGACCAAAATGACAAAATTAAAACTTATACTTTAAGGACTAAAATTGTCTTTTATCCTTAAATTTGCTTGATTTTTAGAGTTTAGCTTATCGATTTGGAAAGATAATATGCAAGACAAACATGATAATTAATAATGGGTTAGGTTATTGTATATTTACAATGCAGAGATTCTATTATATCATCTAATAGTGAGGTGAGTATAATTATCCTTTCTAATTTAAAATAATTACAAATTTACATTCGTATCTCATAATCATTAGATATGTAATGGAAATCCTCCATTACATACTCATTTGGATTGGAGGGTGTTGTTCAGGCCTTTGGAGTCTATCACAATGCACGTGTTGATAATTCGGATCATTCATTTTGTACGGCCCTTCATGCATATCGTCCATGAAGAAAATAAGGTTGATTCGATAATCGTAATCACCATTTTTTTTTATTTTTTTATTTTTTTATCTCAAAAAAATGAATGGTCTATTTTTAAAAATACATTTGTCGTCTATTTTTTTTTTTTATAGACAAAAGTGATAAAATGAAAAATCTTTTACTATTAGATCAACTTAAATTTTTTTTTTCATAGACAATATATATGAAAAATCTTACAAAATAAATAATTCAAATTAATAAAACAAAACTCGTAATAAGTTACATGTCTAAACAACACTCTCCGATTAAAATCATAAATTTCTGACAAGTCTAGCCCATTATTATTGATGTCAAAAGAATTTAATAATTTTTGTACAACTTGAGTAAGAGGTGCATCCAAGAAACGTACATGCTTGTGGTAAGGTTTAGTCTTCTCAAGTCTTCTTTGACTTGTATAAAAGAGTTTCAATCAAAGTAGGAAATAAAAGACAAAATACAATCGATTCCTTCATTTAAGTGGTTCTTATTTCCCCTTGTTCATGTTCCTAACTCTTTCTAAGATAATTCCCAATGTTTGGTTGTTCAAGTAACTTGAACAAAAATAGATTTCTCTATTGATTAAGTCAATAATGGATTGATCCCACACAAAATGTGAAATTGACCGAAGGAGGTGTGCATCCACAGAACACACGCTGGTGATAAGGTTTAGTCTTCTCAAGTCTTCTTTGACTTGTCTAAAAGTGTTTCAATCAGAGCAGGAAATAAAAGACAAAATACAATCGATTCCTTCATTTAAGTGGTTCTTATTTCTCCTTGTTCATGTTCCTAACTCTTTCTAAGATAATTCCCAATGTTTGGTTGTTCACGTAGCGTGAACAAAATAGATTTCACCATTGATTAAATCAATAATGGATTGATCCCACACAAAATGTGAAATTGATCGAAGGAGGTGTGCATCCACGAAACACATGCTAGAGATAAGGTTTAGTTTTCTCAAGTCTTCTTTGACTTGTCTAAAAGAGTTTCAATCAAAGCAGGAAATAAAAGGCAAAATACAATCAATTCCTTCATTTAAGTGGTTCTTATTTCTCCTTGTTCATGTTCCTAACTCTTTCTAAGATAATTCCCAATGTTTGGTTGTTCACGTAGCTTGAACAAAATAGATTTCTTCATTGATTAAATCAATAATGGATTGATCCCACAAAAAATGTGAAATTGACCGAAGGAGGTGTGCATCCATGAAACACATGCTGGTGATATGGTTTAGTCTTCTCAAGTTGTCTAGAAGAGTATCAATCAGTACGGGGAACAAAGGACAAAATACAATCAATTCCTTCATTTAAGTGGTTGTTACTCCTCCTTGTTTATGTTCCTAACTCTTTTCGAGATAATTCCCAATGTTTGGTACTTGTTCATGTAGCTTGAACAAAATAGACTTCTCCATTGATTGAATCAATAATGGATTGATCACACACAAAATGTGAAATTGACCGTAGAGTGTTTACATTCGTCTTAAGTCTTGCATTTGCAGTCAGATGGTTATTTCATTGACTTTTCTTTCTTTATTTTCTTCTATTTTCTTTTTATTTTTTTTGGGTGATAAAGTGATCTTCTACCTAAATGCCAAATTTTGACATATTTTTCTCAGTCACAACGAAACATACTAATGGCATTTTAATTTTATTTTTTTTTAAATAAAAGAAATAGCTAGTACACCAATGAAGTCACATTATATACTAAAATTTAACATTTTGATACTATAATAATATCAAAATTTAACTGTGCCTATCCATTTTAACATTATAGTATTGGAGAGGTCTTACCATTTATGATTTTTATTAATATTGTGGTGATACATCCCATAATGAATGTGATTTCTACTAATATTGTGGCGATACATCAAGGGGTTGGCCTAGTGGATTTAACTTGAGTAAATTTTTTTTAGTCCAATCCATATAAAGCATTTGTTTTGACTTTAAATGGGGCCCCACAAGTGGACGGTAGGATTGATCGTCCAAAATTAGTTAAGGTGCGAGTAAATTGAGTTGGACACCCAATTATCAAAATAAATAAATAAATAAAATAAGTTATCATAACATTGCGGGGAAATTACATTTGGAAGCCCTGCACTCTACTTTATCTCATGATATTTAAAAAGTGACAATCAACTACTTTGACTTTGATCAAGTTTCAATCTAACACATCTATTAGTCCACATAGAAGACGGAAAATTGTATCACTTTTTGTATGCTTCCATCAATAAAGATTTCTGTGTGAGTGATTTTCTAACCACACTGCTAACTCAGTATTCAACTGGAGAGCACTGGCAGAATAGATGGCACATGTCTGACTTGCAACAGAAAGAGAAGAATCCAGCGGTAGTTCGTCCACCCGGGGGCTCTCCGACGATCAAGTCAGTATATCTGTCAAAGATAATCAATAGTGCTAACTCACTATTCAGAATATAAATTGCTTACCTTAGACCCGTGGGGGTGCCTCCCTTTTATAGCCAACACAAACCTAGTCCCATTAGAAGCCTAGCTTCAATGGACTTAGGATTACTGCTAATCTTGGACTCCCAGTAGGATTGGGATAAACTCTCTAAGAGTCTTATTTTTATCCAAACTGAAGTCTTCCCCCATTCTAGGACTCTTGTCCCTTATCCGCTTATCTCGGATTCCGATATCTTCGGAGGTAACCTCGGCCTTGCCTAGATAACCTCGGCGTCATGTCCAGGATACGTGGTACCTCGGCTGACACGTCGGCGTCACCTTGCCACGTGTTGGTACTCAGAAAATATATCCCCACAACTGCCCCCTAGGTTCTATTACCTCGGTATTCTGAGGTGATGGAACCTATATCGGTACTTCCTTCTAGTACGTCGGCTTAAAGTATCTCAGCCGAGATCATCGTTGAGGCCGACATGTCTCTTTAAAGAACAAGAATTCCAAGAACCCCTTCATACGTATGAGCTGTCATACATATTGGATCGTGCTCGTGACGCACCTGTAAGCCGTCTCGTGCCTGCGTGCGTCGCCTGACGAATCCGTCTTTCTAGGCTCATTAATTTTATTTTGCCGCCGTTTCAAGTTTTAACAAAACTTTTCCCCCTTTTCCATTTTTCACTTTGTTCCACCGTTTCTAAGACTCTCTCTATCTCCATCTTTCTCAAATCCTCCATTGTTCCAAGCTTTCAAGCTCTGCTACCACCGTTGTTCACCTCCTCCGGTGGGACTCTTGCTACTCTTCTTTGCTGTTGTCGTTCGTCTGACTTCGGCGAACTCAACACCGGCTTCTTTTTTTCTGGTAAGTCACTGTTCCTCTTGGTTTCAGTTTCTTGTTGCTTTCCAAGAAATTTTGCTTCATCATTTAATCGCCATTGCTGCTTTACTCAAGTGCTTGATTTATGAATCATGTATATGGGTGTGTTTATTTCACGATCTTATGCTTTGCCCATGTCTTGAATACACGCACTGCTCACAACTTTTCTGCACTTTTGCCATTGTTCTTGATAGCCCATCTTTGTTCTTGATTCTGAAGCACCTTCTTGCTTTTCTGTTTTCCAGATTCGTGCCTTCAATCTTCATTTCCATAGATCTAGGTTTGGGATTTGTTTGTTGAACCCATCATATTTTAGGAAAAACTGAAACGATTCCCCCTGATTCTGTGTATTTTGAAGTTGTAGCCGAGGTCCTTTAAACCCTTCAATACTCCTTCCTTCTGAAATCCCCCTCTTTTAAGTGAAGCCGACCTTATGGGTATGTGGAAGCATAGGGTAGACACCCCGACCAAACTAGATTACTTTAGGCAAGAGTTTGAAATTCCATCCGACGTCCATCTGCGGTTGGCTGGGGATAATGACTCCATCATGCCTACAACTGACTCTATGCCCTTCCTTGTGGTAGCCTTCTTTGAGTGCGGGCTTCGGCTCCCACTCAACACCCTTTTTCGTGAAATACTTCACTATTATAAGTTGAACCTGATGCAACTCGCCATTAATTTCTATTGAGTCATCAATGGTATCATAGCTTTAGCCAAACAAGAAAATGCTAGGATTACTTTAGCCGATATTCAATACTGCTACACCATGTGTGGCCTCAAAAAAGATACGGGCTATGTTTACTACCTCAAGTCGAGGTCCACAGAGTACAAAATCGTAGCCGAACTCCCAGACTCCAACAAGGGAGCTGGAGACGATTACTTCATTACCTCGGGCAATTGGGAGTTCGCTCCAGACAAGGACCTCCATCTTTACCCTCTTCCTCAATCAGTTTTCGTAGAGGGCAAGGGTAAGAGCCTTGTGTTCATACTAACTTGTTTTAAAAGTTTTCAATACTTTATCTGTTTCTAACGTCTGTTTTTCTTGCAGCTCTTCCTAAGCCGCCAAAGGGCTTCCGTCAGCCTTTCTTTCCTAGCAAAGACTTAAGGAAACTTTTGGATCTGCCAGTCCTCAAAAGGAAAGCCCCTCTGGTACTTAACTTCATTCCTACCTACAAGTCAGTTCTTCCTGACGTCCCCAAGAAGAAGAAAAAGAAGAAGAGTCTGTCTCCTCTTTCCGCCACAACTCCTCAAGTTGCCTCCACATCTCGGCCAAATCAGGGATCAACTTCTGATCCAGTAGAGCAGCCATCAACCTCGGCTACATACCTAATCTCTATATCCCAACGCCGTCGTTGACGTCGATCAGTTTTTTCTGCCAAGATGGGCCATCCAAAACCAGTTGCTAAAGATTTCCTGGCCAACATTCCATCTGAGGTTGATGCTCAAGCAGCTCCAACCCAGCCTCCAAAGCCAAAGCAAAAGAGGGTGAAGAAGGCTCAGCCCAAGGCAACGGTGACTCAGATTGATATTGAGGACACCTTGCCAATTTCAGAATTGGCTCCAAGTAAGAAGACTACATCTGTTACCGAGAAGAGGTCAGCCAAGACCCAACCATCCGAATCCACCAGATCAAAAAGGCCGAGGTCGTCTTCTGCAACAGCTTCGGGCTCCAAGAAGCCCGACATCCCATGGGCCCCCAAGATTACACTGGAGGATAGGCCAGTCATGGCTGGGGATAGTGCCGATGACGTTAATGTCGGCGTCGCTCTGAGCACCGCCGTGCTTCTTCCCGGCGACCTTGATCGAAACGCCGAGATTAGTGAGTATGCAAACTATGCTCTCATGCTCCAGCATTCTGTTCAAGTAAGGTTTTCACATCTGGTATATGTCTTTTCTTTTTTATACTTGAAAAATTTTCTTAATAACTTCTGATTTGTCTATGTTCTTTAGGCAATGCAGCATGCCCATTCTTTCTCAATACAATCCTTTGAGAACCGGAAGGAGCTATCCGAGAAGAGGAATGAGGTCTCTGCTCTGTAGAAGACCAACAAAAGCTTACAATCAAAGATGAAGACCTTGGAAGATCAAGCCGAGGATGCTATCAAGGCTCAGAATGATGCCGAAGAAAAGGCGGATTCTGCTGAGGCCATTAAGAAGGTTCTTGAGGCCGAAAAAGAGAGGCCGAGGAAAAGATGTTCTAGGCCTAGAAAGAGCTTCAGGGTGCTCTGGCAACAAAAGAGGCCGAAATCAAGGCCGCCGATGCGAAGGCATATGAAGAGGGGATGACTGATGTCACGGCGAGCTATGAAAAGCAAATGAAGCAGGCATACAACAAGGGTTTCACCCTTGGTTGGATGTCTCTTTTAAAAAAGCTTGAAGTCCCCGAGGACTCGCCCTTTAGGAACACTGATGTCATTCCTCTTCCATTCCCTCCAACTCCAAGTCAATCCGATGACGAATCTGAGTCTGAGGAGGAGACCTTGGTGAGGAAATCAAAAAAGGCTGCTGGAACCAAGTCCCCTTCTCTGAATGATCAAGTCCTGGACTTGACTCAAGATGAGGAGCTTGAGGAGGTTCCCCAAGATGCTATAGCTGGGAAGGCGTCAGGCGACGTGTCCCTTGCCGACAAGAGCCTTGACGAAACCCTTCAGGAAATAGATGCTGAGCTCGCGGCGGAGAAGGCTGCCGAGCTCGTGGCGGAGAAGGCTGCCGAGGCGTCTTCCCAGCAATTGTCCGAGGTCCAAACCCAGCTTGCTAATGATGCTAAAGAATCTTAACTTGATGTTTCTCTCTTTCTTTTTTGTACTTTGTTTTTCTTTCTGAAGTAATGTAAACTCTTTATATTGCCGATACAATTCTTTTGTTTTCAATGCTTGCATGTTTGCCTTGTATGCTTCCCTACTTAGAATATTTTGCATATCTTTAATATACACTTCAATCCTTGTGCAACCTTCTCGGGGTGACACACCTCGGTTATTCAAACTGATGATTCACCTCGGTAAATGCCTTTCTTGGCATGGTCTTGGTTTCACCTTGTAAATTCTTCATAAAATTTCAACAAGTGTTTAACCTTAATCTTCAACTTGTAAACTTTTCTCAAGTTTCAACAAGTGTTAAACATCATCTCGGTTTAAACTTGTAAACTTTTCTCAAGTTTCAACAAGTGTTAAACATTATTTCGGTTTAACTTAACTTGTAAACTTTTCTCAAGTTTCAACAAGTGTTAAACATCATCTTGGTTTAAACTGGTAAACTTTTCTCAAGTTTTAACAAGTGTTAAACATCATCTCGGTTTAAACTTGTAAACTTTTCTCAAGTTTCAACAAGTATTAAACATCATTTCGGTTTAACTTAACTTGTAAACTTTTCTCAAGTTTCAACAAGTGTTAAACATCATTTCGGTTTAAACTTGTACACTTTTCTCAAGTTTCAACAAGTGTTAAACATCATCTCGGTTTAAACTTGTAAACTTTTCTCAAGTTTCAACAAGTGTTAAACATCATCTCGGTTTAAACTTGTAAACTTTTCTCAAGTTTTAACAAGTATTAAACATCATTTCGGTTTAACTTAACTTGTAAACTTTTCTCAAGTTTCAACAAGTGTTAAACATCATTTCGGTTTAAACTTGTAAACTTTTCTCAAGTTTCAACAAGTGTTAAACATCATCTCGGTTTAAACTTGTAAACTTTTCTCAAGTTTCAACAAGTGTTAAACATCATTTCGATTTAAACTTGTAAACTTTTCTCAAGTTTCAACAAGTATTAAAACATCATTCTTCTCTCTGCCCCCTAATGTGAACCTAAGTTCCACTTGGATTCTCATTATTCATGTATTCCAGAAACAACGTTATGTATCTTTATCAGTCGCAAGTGTATAACACACATATATGAACAAGCCAAAACTTTATTTATTTACTTCGGCAAGTGACAAAATATTCTAATGATAAAAAAATTTCAAATTGCAAGTGTTCCAAGGCCTTGGCAACTCTTTGCCCTCATTATCTTCAAGCCAATATGCCCCATTGCCCAGTACTAAGATGATTCTGTAGGTTCCTTCCCAATTTGGGCCGAGTTTCCCTTCTCTGGGATCCTTCTTGTTGCTGACGACCTTCTTCAAGACGAGGTCACCGACTTGGAACTCTCTTGGGTTAACACTCTTGTTATAAGCTCTGGCAAGCTGTTGTTGGTATGTCGCCAGCTGAATTGTAGCTCTTTCTCTTCTTTCTTCTACTAGATCCAGATCTCGGGCTAAGAGTACATCATTAGTCCCGTTTTCTACTCCTTGTGTTCTGATCCCTGGGATGCCGACCTCCAGCGGAATGACTGCTTCTGTGCCATAAGCCATGGCGAAAGGGGACTCCCCTGTTGATCTTCTCGGCATAGTCCGATATGCCCATAGTACATTGGGCAACTCGTCCACCCATTTTCCTTTTGCTGCCTGCAGCCTCTTCTTTATTCCATCCAAAATTACTTTGTTGGATGTTTCTGCTTGTCCATTGCTTTGGGGAAAGCTTGGTGTTGAAAAGTGGTTCTTGATCTTGAATTTTGCACAAAGGCTCTTGATCAGCTTACTGTCAAATTGTGTTCTATTGTCGGTAACTATTGCTCTTGGAATCCCAAACCTGGTGATGATATTTTTCCAAATGAAGTTCTTCACATCTACATCTCGGATTTTGGCAAGGGGTTCAGCTTCTATCCACTTAGTGAAGTAGTCTGTTGCGACCAGCAAGTACTTTCATTGCCCAGTTGCTTGGGGCAGTTGCCCAATGAGATCCATGCCCCATTGGGCAAATGGCCAAGGACTGGATACAGGATTCAGGTCTGCTGCTGGTTGGTGTATCAACGGTGCAAACCTTTGGCACTTTTCACATTTCTTCACGTAGGCTTCCGCATCTTTCTGCATGTAGGGCCACCAATACCCCTGGGTAATGGCCCTATGGGCAAGTGATCTGCCCCCTAGTATGGCTTCCACAAATTCCTTCATGTATTTCATATAAAAAATATTCAACTTGTGAAGGATGTACGCACCTTAAAAGGGGTCCAGTGAAGGATCTTCTGTACAGATGTCTTTCTGCTGTTAGACTGAGTCTGGCCGACTTTAATCTGACCTTGTGTGCCTCCTTGTGGTCATGTGGTAGCTTTCTTTCTTTCAGGAATGCGATAATTCCATCCATCCAGCTTGGTCCTATGTCCACACACATTGCTTCACGCTCTGCGGTCAGTGGCTCGATACTCGGGCCCGACAAATAGTCAATCATTATTGTTCTTGCTTTTCCAGGTTGTACTGCACTAGCAAGGTTGGCCAATGCATCGGTGTGATTGTTATCATCTCGGCTAACCTGAAGTAGTCGGCAGTTCTGAAACAAGGCTGCCAACCTGATGACCTCCTTTGCGTAGGCCGACATCCTTTCATCTCGGGCAGCAAACTCGCCTGTTGTCTGGTTAACTATAAGTTGTGAGTCACAAAAAACTATTACCTCATCTAGTTGTACTGCTGTTGCCAATTTCAGTCCTACAATGAGTGCTTCGTACTCTGCTTCATTGTTTGAGGCCTTGAACCCCAGACGAATTGATTGTTCTATTATCTGCCCATTTGGAGATATCAATACTACTCCTGCCCTCGTTCCTTGTCAGTTTGAACTCCCATCAACGAATAGTCGAAAGGAGTCGCCGATGTAAATGTTGCAGGGTCTGAGTTTTTTCTCTTTCTTTTGTTCTTTCGCCTTTGGCTGGGTTTCACCTTGCTTGTTTGGACATTGTTCACCTTGGCTCAACGGAGCCCGATGTTTGATGGATTCTGGCGTGAATTCGGCCATGAATTCGGCCAAAACCTGGCCTTTGATTGCTGTTCTGGGCCTGTACTCCAGGTCATACTGGCCCAAGGTCACTGCCCATCTGGCTATTCTTCCTGTCAGGTCTCCTTGTTGCAGCAAGGACTTCAAGGGTTGTTCAGTTAGCACCACAATCTTGTGGGCTTGAAAGTAATGGTTCAGTTTCTTTGAAGCCATTACCACAGCCAGTGTCAATTTCTCTAAGGGTAAATACCTTGTTTCTGCATCGGCCAGAGTTTTTCTTACATAGTAAACAGCCTTTTGCTTCCTTTTTTCTTCTCGGACCACCACTACGCTTATTGCATGTTTTGAAATTGCTAAGTATAGAAACAACTCTTCTCCAGGTTCTGGATTTGAAAGAGTTGGAGCCGTGGTCAGATACTTCTTTAGGTCGGCTAAGGCGGCTTCGCATTCTTCGGTCCACAGGAAGTCTGTGGCTTTCTTCACTAAGTTGAAGAAAGGTCTGTACTTGTCTGAGCTTCTGCTGATGAACCTATTCAGGGCTGCGGCCCTTCCAGTCAGCATTTGCACCTGTTTTGCCGACGTCGGGCTCTTCAACTCGAGGATGGCCTTGATTTGATCTGGGCTGGACTCAATGCCCCTTCTGGTTACCAGGTATCCCAAGAACTTACCAGACCCAACTCCAAATGCACACCTCGATGCGTTGAGTCGGAGCCGATATGTTTTGAGGATTTCGAAGACTTCTTTTAGGTCGGCTAGATGCTCTTCAGGTTCCTTGGTCTTCACGACCATGTCATCGATGTAGACTTCCACCGTTCTGCCAATTGGATGTTTGAACATCTTGGTTACCAACCTTTGGTAAGTTGCTCCTCCGTTTTTCAACCCAAAAGGCATCACTTTGTAGCAGTACAGCCCTTTTGAAGTGATAAACGCAGTCTTCTCCTCGTCTGGGGGGTACATGGCTATCTGATGGTACCCCCTGTAGGCATCCAGGAAGCTCATCCTTCCACGCCCTGAAGTGGCGTCTACTAGCTGGTGAATCTTGGGTAGAGGAAAACTATATTTGGGACAGGCCTTGTTCAGGCTGGTAAAGTCCACGCAGACCCTCCATTTACCATTCTTCTTCTTTACCACCACTGTATTGGATAGCCATGTCGGGTAGTTAACTTCTCTAATGACCCTGGCCTCCAGAAGTCTGTCTACTTCTTCCTCCACTGCCTCGGCGTGCATCAATGTCGGTCTCCTTGCTCTTTGGATTACAGGTTTGGCTGACCTGTCAACGTTCAATTTGTGGCAAGTGACCTCGGGGTCAATGCCAGGCATTTCATAAGGCGTCCAAGTAAACACCTCAATATTTGCTCCCAAGAAAGCTTCCAACTTTCTTTCCTCTTCTTCGGCTAAGCCCGAGCCAAGAAGAAAGAAGCGTTCTTCATCCCCCTCCCGGATGAGGATTTTCTTCAGTGCTTCTTCACTCTTCTCGGCTGGCTCCTTGCCGACGTCTTCTAGGACTTCCACGTCCTCATCTTCAATTTCTGCCCTTTCTGGCTCTCGTATGCTGCAGGTAGATTTCATTGCTGCCATGGAGCAATTCTTCGCCTGCAGCTGATCTCCTCTGACTTTTTCTATCCCATGCTCTGTTGGGAACCGCAATAGTTGATGCAATGTTGAGGGAAGAGCCCCCATTGCATGCAACCATGGCCTTTCCAAAATAATATTGTAAGGGAAGGGCGTGTCGATTACGGTGAACTCCATTTTTACCTTCTTCGTGCCAGCCGGCACTTCTAAGCTTACTGCTCCCAGTGGCCACGTCGGCGTTCCATTGAACCCGACCATTGGGCCATTGGATTGCTTCATATCGTCTAGGTGAAGGCTGAGCTCCTTGTAACATCGGACGTACATGATGTCACAAGAGCTACCTTGATCGATCAAGATGCGCTTCACTTGGCATTTCCCAACCCGGAGGGATACTACCAAGGCATCGTTATATGGATGCTGCACCATCTCAAGGTCGGCTTCAGTAAAGGACACTACTGGTCCTTAGTACTCCTTTGCCCGATGTCTCTTCTCCCCGACTTGGTAGACATGCTGTAGGTGGCTTTACCTTCTGGGTCTCCCCCCGAATTTTGTTCTCGTTGACCTTCAAGTAAATTACATTAATTACCAGAGGTCCTTCTGCCTGATGTTACTGTGCTGGGGGAGGCGGGGCTGCTGGTGCCTGAGGCAGCCTTGCCTGTTCTTCCTTGTCCTGGCCTCATCGACAAGGTTTCTCAGATGGCCTTACCTCACCAGGTCTTCCAAGTGTGCTTTCAGGGCTCTGTAACCCTGAGTCATATGTCCATCTTCGTTATGGTAGGCACAATGCCCACCAAGGTTCCATCCCATAAACTCTCTTGGCACCCTGGCTGGTGCTCTGAATAGGGCTGGGACCGTATTTGGTCCAGAACTCTGTGAATTGGGATTCGGAACACAGTTGTCACTGCCTGTGCAGCCCTCAGTTCAGCCTCTTCATTGCTGGATCCATTGTTACCTCGCCTCGCTTCGGCGAGCCGTTTTCTCTCTCTTGCTTTGTCTCCCTAGTCCCCGATGTATCTTCCTTAGCTCTGGCATACTTCTCAATTCTAGCCATGAGCTCTTCCATGCTTTTTGGCAATGTCTTTGCCAAAGACTTTCATCGTGAGCAGTTATCGTTTAGGCCGTTCTTGAAAGACACGACTGCTACCTCTTGATTGCACTCGGGTATTCGGTTTGAACACCTCGTAGTACCTTTTGCGTAGCCCTAAGGCCTTCATCTTTCCTGATTTTCAGAGCCATCAATGCGTCCACCCTTAATGGCTGAAGTTTGTTTGTCACGAACCTGGCCACGAACATCTCGGCCAGGCCTTCCCAGGTCTTCACACTCCCCTTTCAGCAGCTGTGAAAACCAATCCGATGCAATCTCCCTGAAGGATGAGGGGAATACTTTGCAGAGCAATGGCTCGTTCCCACTATACAATGCCATTGAATTTAGGTACAATCCAACGTGAAAGTTGGGGTCCGACTTCCCATCGTAGGTTTGGAACCTCGCATACTGAATCTCTATGGGACCTCAACTTTGTCTAACTCTACCGAGAATGGTGTTCTCGGTTTAACAATGGAAGTTACTCGGCATGATCTTGCTTCCTTTTGAAGTAATCTCTCAAGTCCTCCTTAGTTCGGCCAGGAGCTCGGCTATCTCCTTACTTCAGTTTTTTCGGAGCACTGCTCTCGGCTTCGTTGTGAGCCCTTTTTGACCTTTCTCTATTAGGTGTGTCAAAGCACAGCGTCTACCCTTGAACATGCCGATGTTCTTTGGGGTCTGCCTCCTTGGTGCGATGCATCCTCCGCGATTCCTCCCTCCTTGACTCTCGTCGCCCGACCTCCCTTGAAGGTCAGTGAGAGTGTCTTTCACTCCTGGTGTGCTGAGGGGCTATAGGGTTGTTCTCTGCCCTCCCTTCTGGCCATTGGCCACTGGAATCGGTGTGTCCTGCAGCGGAAACGGTGGCTGCATGATGTTGTTTTGCATTATGAAGGTTAACGACCGATTGCAAGTCCGCAATTGTTACCATCTATTTCATTTCTTCGTCCCTCCGAATGTATCTATCCCCCATACCTGGAGATTATCTTCATTATAGTACCTGCTTGGGTCTAGTTTCTTTGGTACGTCACCCTTCATAGCTGACGTCTTTCACCCGTGATTCTGATCACGAGTTTCTGTATTGCGGTTGTCTCCTTCGACATCAAGGTCGATAGGTCTCCCACTCCCAACAGGAGTGCCGTCCCCAATCTTTTCCTTATGTCCGTCGTTGGCCATCTATTCTACTTTTCTTTCCCACAGACGGCGCCAAATGTGTGAGTGATTTTCTGATCACACTGCCAACTCAGTATTCAACTGGAGAGCACTGGCAGAATAGATGGCACCTGTCTGACCTGCAACAGAAAGAGAAGAATCCGGCGGTGGTTCGTCAACCCAGGGGCTCTCCGACGATCAAGTTAGTATATCTCTCAAAGATAATCAATAGTGCTAACTCACTATTCAGAATATAAATTGCGTACCTTAGACCCGTGGGGTGCCTCCCTTTTATAGCCAACACAAACCTAGTCCCATTGGAAGCCTAGCTTCAATGGACTTAGGATTACTGCTAATCTTGGATTCCAGTAGGATTGGGATAAACTCTCTAAGAGTCTTATCTTTATCCAAACTGAAGTCTTCCCCCATTCTAGGACTCTTGTCCCTTATCCGCTTATCTCGGATTCCGATATCTTCGGAGGTAACCTCGGCCTTGCCTAGATAACCTCGGCGTCATGACCAGGATACGTGGTACCTCGGCTGACATGTCGGCGTCACCTTGCCACGTGTTGGTACTCAGAAAATATATCCCCACAACTTCTTTTGTCGATAAAAAAAAAAAAATAGTAGATGGAAAATTGTTATAAAATTGAGCATCGCTTTTTTACCTATATAAAAAAAAGGGTAATCAACACTTGTTAACAAAATAAAGAGTAATTGAAATTTGTTAACAAATAAAATAAAGAATAATCAACAGCTCTTAACAAATTAAACAAAATACAAGTAATCAACATTTGTTAACAAAGTAAACAAAAAACAGAGTAACTAACAAATCTTTTAATGAAGTCCCAAAAAAAAAAAAAAAAAAAACCACCCATAATTAACACTTTTTCAAGAAAACCAATAATTAAAGTATCAAGAGAAAGCAATGTAATTATGTCAAAAGAGTTGAATTAACTATATTTAAAAAAAAAAAACTTTAGGAGAGGTGATTGTAATTTACCGTAAGGAGGTGTGCATCCACAAAACACACGCTGGTGATAAGGTTTAGTCTTCTCAAGTCTTCTTTGACTTGTCTAAAAGAGTTTCAGTCAGAGCAGGAAATAAAAGACAAAATACAATCGATTCCTTCATTTAAGTGGTTCTTATTTCTCCTTGTTCAGGTTCCTAACTCTTTCTAAGATAATTCCCAATGTTTGGTTGTTCACGTAGCGTGAACAAAATAGATTTCACCATTGATTAAATCAATAATGGATTGATCCACACAAAATGTGAAATTGATCGAAGGAGGTGTGCATCCACGAAACACATGCTAGAGATAAGGTTTAGTTTTCTCAAGTCTTCTTTGACTTGTCTAAAAGAGTTTCAATCAAAGCAGGAAATAAAAGGCAAAATACAATCAATTCCTTCATTTAAGTGGTCTTATTTCTCCTTGTTCATGTTCCTAACTCTTTCTAAGATAATTCCCAATGTTTGGTTGTTCACGTAGCTTGAACAAAATAGATTTCTCCATTGATTAAATCAATAATGGATTGATCCCACAAAAAATGTGAAATTGACCGAAGGAGGTGTGCTTCCATGAAACACATGCTGGTGATATGGTTTAGTCTTCTCAAGTTGTCTAGAAGAGTATCAATCAGTACGGGGAACAAAGGACAAAATACAATCAATTCCTTCATTTAAGTGGTTGTTACTCCTCCTTGTTTATGTTCCTAACTCTTTTCGAGATAATCCCAATGTTTGGTACTTGTTCATGTAGCTTGAACAAAATAGACTTCTCCATTGATTGAATCAATAATGGATTGATCACACACAAAATGTGAAATTGACCGTAGAGTGTTTACATTCGTCTTAAGTCTTGCATTTGCAGTCAGATGGTTATTTCATTGACTTTTCTTTCTTTATTTTCTTCTATTTTTCTTTTTATTTTTTTTGGGTGATAAGTGATCTTCTACCTAAATGCCAAATTTTGACATATTTTTCTCAGTCACAACGAAACATACTAATGGCATTTTATTTTATTTTTTTTTTAAATAAAAGAAATAGCTAGTACACCAATGAAGTCACATTATATACTAAAATTTAACATTTTGATACTATAATAATATCAAAATTTAACTGTGCCTATCCATTTTAACATTATAGTATTGGAGAGGTCTTACCATTTTGATTTTTATTAATATTGTGGTGATACATCCCATAATGAATGTGATTTCTACTAATATTGTGGCGATACATCAAGGGGTTGGCCTAGTGGATTTAACTTGAGTAAATTTTTTTTAGTCCAATCCATATAAAGCATTTGTTTTGACTTTAAATGGGTCCCCACAAGTGGACGGTAGGATTGTTCGTCCAAAATTAGTTAAGATGCGAGTAAATTGAGTTGGACACCCGATTATCAAAATAAATAAATAAATAAATAAAATAAGTTATCATAACATTGCGGGGAAATTACACTTGGAAGCCTTGCACTCTACTTTATCTCATGATATTTTAAAAAGTGACAATCAACTACTTCGACTTTGATCAAGTTTCAATCTAACACATCTATTAGTCCACATTAGGAGATGGCAAATTGTATCACTTTTTTTTTATGCTCCCATCAATAAAGATTTTCTTTTGTCGGTCAAAAAAAAAAAAAAAAAAAACATAACAGAAGGAAAATTGTTATAAATTTGAGTATCATTTTTTTACCTATAAAAAAAAAGGGTAATCAACACTTGTTAGCAAAATAAATAGTAATTGAAATTTGTTAACAAATAAAATAAAGAATAATCAACAGTTCTTAACAAATTAAACAAAATACAAGTAATCAACATTTGTTAACAAAGTAAACAAAAAACAGAGTAACTAACAAATTTTTTAATGAAGTCCAAAAAAAAAAAAAAAAAAACCACCCATAATTAACACTTTTTCAAGAAAACCAATAATTAAAGTATCAAGAGAAAGCAATGTAATTATGTCAAAAGAGTTGAATTAACTATATTTAAAAAAAAAAAAAAAAACTTTAGGAGAGGTGATTGTAATTTACCGTAACATTATTGTTATGGTTATAAATCTCAATTAGGAGACAAATGGTGTTACGAACCAAAGTGGCTACTTGTATTGGAAGCCTTCTTTACATTTGTAAGTCTCTACAACCCACCCACCCCAAATTCAAAAATATCATATATTATATTAGAAATTTTAAAATAATTTAAAAATTATAAGAGTTCACACTCTCAAATTTTTTTTAGATATTTTCAAAATGATATAGAATAGCGCCCACAATTTTTTAAACTATAGAATAGTCCCCCAAAAACATAATTTTAGATCCGTCCCTGACTAAAACTCTCGTGGTGGGTAGCCAACAGAAATTTATGGTTCTGTTTCCTTTTTTTTTTTGATCGGCAAATATTAGTTGTTAGTTGTTAGATTAGCACCTATGAGAGAAAATCTCTCCACCATTGGCAAAGCACCTAAGTGTTTGTACTCTCTTAATTCAACCCTCCTAAGAGGAATTGAACCCATAACCTCTTTGAGACTAAACTTTAAGGAAGACATGGTGGCCAACTAGGCTAGGCGTAGTTGGTTATGGTTCTGTTTCCTTGTTAAACCTCTCTCTGTGTGTATCATGTTTGGGGGAAGGCTTCTCTTTGTTGCTGGTTACATAAGCCTTCTTGTTCATGTTCTCTTTTGTGTAAGTTGTTGTAATTCTTCTTCTTGTGGAGATATCCATAACATCGGGCTCCCCTTTCGACTCAAATCCGACCCAATTAATAATTGTGGATACAATTACACGGAACTTGAGTGCGAAAACAATCGGACAGTAGTATACTTGTTTTCTGGTAAATGCTACGTGCAGGCCATCAACTATGAAACTCACATCAGAGGCAGCATCAGCCTGGTGGATGTGGGGATACAGAGGAATAATTGCTCTTCTCTTCCTCTTCATTCTTTAACTCCTCGTAAATTTTCTAAAATAGTAGGTCCCATAGATTACTATATTTATCCAGAATCATTTGTAGCGTTAGTGAGTTGTGAAAAACCAGTGAAATCTCCTCTCTACATAGACACTACTAGTAAAATGTCTAAAATTTAAAAAATATTCACTAAAAACAAAAAAATACGAAAATAAAAAAAAGTCAATTTTCAAAAAACTTAATCCAGAAAACTCAAACCAAACACACTTATTAGTACTGCTTTATGTGAAAACAAAGGAGGACGAGGAGGAGGTGGAGAAGGAGGAGTCAGAGGTTCGTTATCGTCGAAAAAGCATTCATACGTTCTGGTCGGAAGCTACGATTCTCTTCATTGGTCAGATGTTCCAAACTTATGCAGCGTCGACATGCTTTTTCCGACGAGGCTTCCAGATGGTCGTTCACGTAACATGACGAGCTTGTTGGAGGTCCACAACGCGTTGGCTGATGGATTTGATCTTAACTGGTATGTCTACGCCTACGAATATTGCAGACTTCAGGCGCATTGCTTCTCCAATTATACTCAAAATGTCACCGCCCGGCGCCGGCGTTTGCCATGGTCTACATGGGTTTTCGGCCTTTCTAGGTGTGTACGTCCAAAACACCTTTTTTTTTTAAAAATCTTATCTTATTGTTATTTTTTATTTTATAATAAACATTTCATTATTATCAAATTAAAAAAAAAAATATGAAGAAATAATCTCTTATAACAAAATAAATATTGAGTTTTTAATTTTATCAATTTAAATCTTAATTTATTTTTTAAAAAATTTCGATCTAAATTATTCATTTATTTTTGTTGAGTAAGACTGATAAAAAAAATTTTAATCATTAAAATCAATGTAAATCTATATAAAATGTCAAAAATACTTTTTTTCTGCCTTTTACTTATAAAAAATGGGAAGATAATTTAGATTGAAAATAAATAAAAAGATTTAGAGTCTAAATTGATAAAATTAAAAATGTATATTTTATTTTGTTATAAGGTAAAACCCTAACTTATTTTTGTAGTTTTTCAAATAATATTACATGGAGTTACAATTTGCATCCCTAAAAAGGTGCATATGCTATCCACCACATTATTTTTTTTAAAGAAATTTCGTAACATTGACTATAAAATGTCATTATTTTTCTCACCACAAAAGTTACTAAAACATTTCTTTAAAATATCATAACAAAAATTACAGAGTGTCAGAACAAAAATTACAAAATATCACAATTTCACCACTCATAACTTTAAAGTGCACACCATAAATTTATTATTCATAACTTTACCACAAAATATCATATTACATATCACATTCATAACCTTCATTTCTTACCATATAAACCTTTTTAGGGACGTACGCTGTACATTTTTTTCAATATTACAATAAAATTAAATACACTTACCTACATACAATTATGAAAAGAAAAAAAAAAATTATCCTTCAATAACAAGATATAATGTATGCATAAAAACCCTCACTATATGTATATGTGTAGGGTTTATTTTGAAATAAGAAATTACATTTGAAAAGTGAGTTTTTCTATTCTACATATTAGTGATGAGCTGATATCACCCTTACAAAAATACAAAAGATACGCATGGTGTATCTTTATTTATAGATATTCAAAGTTCTGCATAGTTTGTTTGTACAAATTCGAAAACAAGAAGCTAGATGGAACACACAATTTTGAAATGATAGACAATATGAGGTTGTAAATTTAAATGAGGAATCAGGCTTTGGGCTTTTTTTTTTTTTTTTTGATCGGCAAAAAAAAGGAACTTTATTGATGAAATGAACAAGTACAGAGTACAAGACAAAAACAACAATAAAGGAAGGGGGGAGTGCAAAAGCATCACAGTGAGGTAAATGATCCCAACTAGGTTGGCACCATCGAGCTCACCCTTTCATTTGCTGGCACCCCAAGTTGTTGAGAGACCAACGGAAAAAAAGAAAGAAGAACCAAACCAAACAACCAAAGCTAGCTTAACTTGACCATCACAAACACTGCAGGATGGGGCAGCTTAACTTGACCATTGATAGCCTTTCTTTCTTTGAGTTCACCACTGCTCTGTGCTCCACACTGATATATATCTCAATTAGTTACCAAATGTACTGAACACTGAAGCAGCCTGCCCATAAGAAAATAGAACAGCCTTCCCAGCAAACCTCACAAGCCACAGCCACAAAACAGAACAGTACAGCATACAACAAGCAAGAGAGCAATACACCAAACATCAAATATAGCAAAACAAGAGCAATATACCATACCAGCAGTAAACTAGTTAATTTCTACTAGTTTCTATCAGTCTCATGTTCTCGTTTTTACATTAATATCCTCTGTATTTCAAGGGGACTACTAATGTTTTTGATCTCTAACACTATTTAGTCTTTCAAAAATTGTAGATGGGTTGAAACGTTTCTTAAAGTGTAAGTATTCCCCCCTCGTTCTATATCTGTTTCATTTCTTAGCAATCACGTAACGTTTATTTCAAATTTTGTGAAGAAAACACAAAAAGCTCCCCTAGGCCAGACACCGCCTCTGTAATACTGATTCATTTTCTCAACTATTTCACAAATCTGTGAAACCTTAACTTGACTTGCTTGATTTGATCATTTTAGAATTGTTTTAAAAATTTATAGTACAAATTATCATTTCCACCATCTGAATTTTATTCTTATGTTTTATTTTTTACTTATTTAAAATAGTTGGTGACAAAGAAACACATTAAAACAAGAGTGTGTACGTCCAAAAAACCCTTTTTTTTAATCTTATTTTTTATTATTTTTATTTTTATAATGAACATTTTATTGTTATCAAATAAAAAAAATAAGGAGAAATAATCTCTTATAACAAAATAAATATAGAATTTTTAATTTTATCAATTTAAATCCTAATTTCTAAAAAAAAAAAAAATTCTCAATCTAAACTATTCGCTTATTTTTGTTAAGTAGAACTAGCAAAAAATGATAATTTATTCATTAAAATCGATTAAAATCTATATAAAATGTCTAAAATACTTTTTTATGCCAATTTCACTTATAAAAAATGGGTAGATAATTAAGATTGAAAATAAATCTAAAGACTTAGAATTTAAATTGATAAAATTAAAAATGTACAATTTATTTTGTTATAAGGGTAGAACCCTGCCTTATTTTTGTAATTTTTTCAAATAATATTACATGGATTTGCTTATAATTTGCATCCCTAAAAAGGTGCATATGCTATACACTTCATTACTTTTTTATAAAATTTCGTAACATGGATTATAAAATGTCATAATTTTTATCACCACAAAAGTTACTAAAACTTTTCTTTAAAATGTCATAACAAAAATTATAAAGTATTATAACAAAAATCACGAAATATCACGATTTCACCACTCATAACTTTAAAATGCACTCTATAAATTTATTATTCGTAACTTTACCACAAAGTATCATATTACATATCACAAACATTCATGACTTTTATTTCTTACCATATACACCTTTTTAGGGACATGCTCTACATTTTTTTTTTTCTATATTACAATAAAATTCAATACACGAACCTACATAAAATTATGAGAAGAAAAAAAAATAAAAATTATCCTTCAATAACAAAATATAATGTATGCATAAAAACCCTCACTACATGTGTATGTGTAGAATGTATTGTCACGACCCAAACTCGCCCCTAAATGTTTGGGCATGACCTATTCAAAACCGGACACTAAACCTGTTATACATATCATACGGGGCCTGAACGGAAGGATTCAAAAATATAAAAATACATAGAATAACATCCATTGAGCTATTACTAACATGCCAGGATCCCAACATCACACTAAATAAATAATATACAGAAAATGTGCACACATACATCTCGACTCAACTCAGCTCCACAATTGAGCGTATAACGAAAATATTAATGAAAGACAGCCAAAGTATAAGCCAATAACCTAACAACACTCTACAAGATGCATGGGATTCAGTTAGTGCCTGGACACACTGAGCTGACAAAAGAGCGACGAGTCTTAAGGGTCAGGACTGGACTCCCGGTTGTTTACCTACAGAAATAGACAAAATACAGAATGAGTGAAACTCAGTGAATAATAGTACATAACTGTAAAAGCATATGATTGATTTCATTCTGTAATTATTTCCAATACAGTCATGGGTCCAGTTTTCTTAACAGAGTGACTTTAAGCCCAATAGGTACAGAATAGCCATAGGTCTACATATACAAATCAGTCATAGGCTCAGAAATATATATATATATATATATATATGTGTGTGTGGACTCATAAGGTGGCTCCCACCAAGGTTTAGCACTTCATTCCATATTAGAACCACCAGAACAGATTAACTTCAGAACCATACTGAAATTACATACATTCTTCCCATTATTCATATGAATGATCATAATTACAATAAGTTGAACAGAACGTTGCTGATAACTGTTAGAAAAAGATGTACATATTTCACAGATTGCACACTTCCAGAAATACATAAGTATCATAGTTCCCTATCATAAATCAATAGCTCTTGAGACAACCCACAAAGCAAAATAACTTCAGGTATTATCAGAACTGACTAGTTTCAAGGTTATACAGAGGCACATAGATCTTTTCAATCATTTACATAAGCTAAAATAATCAGTTTACAACAATGGTTAACAATAAGTATAGCATACCCCACAGATTGAACATGTGCCATCACAATACTACCTGTAGGGTCAGAACAATTTACTTCACAATAATTTTGATTCATTAGCGACCAAGCAAAGTGATTCAGAATACTCACGCATCATTATTCCATTTGGATATCGTACGTCCTTATTCCGCTTGAATGCACGAATACTCAATTAAACTTGTAACATATATAATAATGTAAGTAATGCAGAGATTATATAATAATTCATTGGCAGAACGACTTTGTCGGTTCACAACTTCACAATTTGACCCTTGGCCTGATGGGTTCACATATTCACAAATTAGCCTTTGGCTTCATGGATGCATAACTTAAATTCTTAGTTTCACAAGTTGGCTTCTAGCCTCATAGATTCACATTTCACAATTTCACAATTTCACAAGTAGGCCCTTGGCCTCATGGTTTCATATTTCACAAATGACCCTCGGCCACAGAGGTTCACATTTCACAAAATGGCCCTCGGCCACCTAAGTTCATATTTCACAAAAATGGAAATTCATACTTCACAGATGGCCCTCGGCCATATCATTTAACAACTTCACAAATTGGGAATTCATACTTCACAAATGGCCCTCGGCCACATCATTTCATAATTTCACAAATTGGGAATTCATACTTCACAAATGGCCCTTGGCCACATTGGTTCACAAATGGCTCTCAGCCACATTGGTTCACAATTGGCTCTCAGCTACATTGGTTCACAAATGGCTCTCAGCCACATTGGTTCACAATTGGCTCTCAGCTACATTGGTTCACAAATGCATAAATTCCTTGATACATTCTATGATTCACAATATCTTACCCATAGCGCACATAAATTCACAACCCTTTTTGTGTTTCCATATTTCATAACATTTCACTTAGAGCAAACTTGCATAACTCATGCCAACATAAACTCTTCAAGGAGGTTCATAATGTCAATACATAACTTTATGTTAATATACTACTTAACAAGTTCACAACGTCAATAATAAATCATTGAAGGTACTATTACTCACAGTGATCGGTTTCCGGTGGTAATGGTACAATGTCCTCGTCTCGACTTGCAATACAATGCACAACACATAATATGAGGTTATACTCGATCCTTTGCTTATTCTCTTTGATCATTTAATCAATTAGTCATGGTGGTACCAAGCTCATTATTCTTTAATAAGTTATAATCCAGGTCTTAGAAAATAGGAGAAATCGATGGAAAATGGTTTAAGTGAAGAAAAGGGGCAAAATCGGTTGACAGAAAGTGACCAGTCGTCACTAATTTGGGTATAACTTTTTCTGTATTTAGAATTTGGGAGTGAGACTAGCGCCATTGGAAACCAGACTTCCGGGGCTTGATTTTAGGCTCAAGAATCACTCAAAACGGAGTCCAGATGCAAAAGATATGCGTGATCAAAGTTGGCTGGACAAGCTGTCTTCCGCACGTGCGGCAAGAAGCCCCGCACGTGCGGCGATTTGGGCAGAAAACTGTTCGAAAATGCAGAAAAATGCAACTTTTGGTACACTTCTTCAAGGCCCAAAATAGATTCTTTACTTGTTAAAATATGGTTCAAAAATATGGATATAAGCATGATAAACATATACTAACCTCTCTATAACTTGGATCTTAAACTTTAAACAACCCAATTCCCATCAATATACCAATAAACATGATATAAACATGCAAGTCCAGCTTGAATATCCAAGCAATCATTCTCAATTTGCTTTTTAAAAACAACTATATATATTTCAAGAATACTTCTCAAAAGAACAATATTCACACACTTGATCTCCATAAAATAAAAGAAATTCAAAAGTGGTTAAAGAGAAGATAATTCATGCATACCTTGACTTAAATCCTTACTAATTTTCCTTAACTCTTCCTCTTCTCCCTTGAAGCTTCGTTCCCCTTAGTCCTTCCTCTCTAACCCCTCTCCTTTCTAATCCTCTCCAGGAGATTATTTTATTCTTAAGGTTTAAAGTCAATGACTAGGGCATATATATATTATTATTATAATGGCTCAAACTTACATTTATATATAATAATCAAATAGGACAAAACTTAATCAGTTTAATCATTCCTAATTGAAATTTCCCAGAAAATCATACTATGACTTAAAATCATGCTAATCACAAATATAAGATTAATTCCAAATAATTAAGCTTCTAAGGCCTTCAATTTCTGATGCAAACACGTGAATTGTGACAGATATTTTTCAAACTAAACAGATATAAATCTAAACTCATAAAATTCACTTAATTACGCCTATTCCACATGGAGTCTCACAATAAGCATTTAAATGCACAAAATAAGGAACTAAAATTTTATCAGAAAACATATACAAGGGTCGGGTTATTACATGTATTTTGAAATAAGAAATTACATTTGAAAAGTGAGTTTTTCTATTCTAAATATTAGTGATGAGCTGATATCACCCTTACAAAAATACAAAAGATACGCATGGTGTATCTTTATTTGTAGATATTCAAAGTTCTGCGTAGTTTATTTGTACAAATTCAAAAACAAGAAGCTAGATGGAACACATAATTTTGAAATGATAGACAATATGAGGTTGTAAATTTAAATGAGGAATCAGGCTTTGGACTTAACTAGTTAATTTCTACTAGTTTCTATCAGTCTCATGTTCTCGTTTTTACATCAATATCCTCTGTATTTCAAGGGGACTAGTAAAGTTTTTGATCTCTAACACTATTTATTCTTTCAAAAATTGCAGATGGGTTGAAACGTTTCTTAAAGTGTAAGTATTCCCCCCTCATCCTTCTACATCTGTTTCATTTCTAAGCAATGCCACAACGTTTATTTCAAATTTTGTCTAGAAGAAAACACAAAAAGCTCCCCTGGGCCGGACACTGCTTCCGTAATACTAATTCATTTTCTCAATTATTTCACAAATCTATGGAACTTAAATTTGACTTGCTTGATTTGATCATTCTAGAATTGTTTTTAAAATTTATAGTGCAAATTATCATTTTCACCGTCTGACTTTTATTCTTATGCTTTATTTTTTACTTATTTAAAATAGTTGGTGACCGAGAAACACATTAAAACAAGAATTTTTTTCCCCCGGCATTAAAACAAGAGTTAGAAATCTAATACTTAATCACTGTAATTAGAAGATATTTAAAAAACAAGGGAACAAATTGTTTGCACTCCAAAATCTCTGGACTGGAGAGTATTGTTCAAGTCCATGGGGGGCTCATCCCAAGTTTTATTTTGATAATTTGAATCATTTATTTTGTAGAACCCTTCATATATATTATTCACACACACACACAAAAAAAAAAAAAAAATTAATAATTACAATCTATTCAATTTATTGAAATGTCTCCAAAAAATATATGATAAATATATTTTTTAAAATAGACTATCTATTTTTTTTTTTTTGTGTTAAACATAATAAATTAAACTAGTTAGGGTTATCAGATTGAATTATTATTATTATTATTATTTGGTAAATGATATATATGAATGATATTACAAAATGAATTATTCAAATTGTCAAAATAAAACTTGTGATGAGTCTCACGAACCAGAATAATATTTGGATAGAAGGACAGTCTAGCCCCAAAAACAAAGTGAAACTATGAGAGTGTAATTACCCTGGAATATACATTGGGGATTGTTTTTTTAAATAAAAAAATATGGTATGCAGTTAATCCGCAAGATCATTTTGAAAGTTAAAAATTCTTATTGTTCAAATTGAAAAACAAGAAGCCAAATGGAACACTAGTTTGTAAAATTAAAGGAGGTATCAGGATTTGGGATTGACCTTTTATCGCTTAGTAGTTAATTTTCACAAGTTTCTATCAATCTCCTGCTCTTGTTTTTTTTTTTTCTTCTTTTTTCTTTTTCCTTTTTTTTTTTCTTGATTTGATGGGGACTCATGTTCTGTTTTTCACCCCTTAATTGTTGTGCTTACGTGAAAATAAAATTCTAATAAAATAATTATTTCATTTCACTTTCATTTCAATGAATCAAACGCAAATAATGTTAGATTTGTCACATTTTTTTATCACTTTTAATCTACCACATTATATGTCGACACTTCATTGAAAATAGATACAAGTGATATGACCTATTATCTACATTCTACGGAATAGTAATGCTTTGATCTCTAACACTGTTTATCTCTTTCACAAAATGCAGATCAGTTGAAGAGTTACTGTGACCGTAAGTATTTTCCCTTCTCCATTCATATTTGTTTCAAAGTCATTACAACCTCTAAGAGAGTGAAATTTTTATTGTAAAAAATATTTAGGGACCAATTTATGTTGTTGTGATGATAGTCATTAAAAAGATGTGTTGAAAAATAAAAAACATAGCTTTTAGTGACAAAATTTTATAATTGTCGCTAATAAATGCATTTTAGTGACAAAATAATTTGATCCAAAAAAAAAAAAAACAAAAATTGGAGACAAATTTTGGCCGTAAAATGATAATAATAATGCTCAAATTTCGTCTCTAAAAATATAATAATGACACTTTTGGCAACAAAAATATTTCTTCCCAAACAAGTGCTTTTATCTTTAAATTTTAATCTTTAAAATCTTAATTTATTGTGGTGAGCAATCACATACTATTTAATTTAAAAGTTGTTTGGAAGAAAACAATAAAAGCTCCTTATTCATTTTCAAAATTTTGTTGCTAAAAACTCTGTTTCTGACTTTTCAAAAAAATATTTTAAAAATTATTTTTGCAACAACAGGAATTAGTATCTTTTGCAATAAATCTTTTATTTTAAAGACCAAAAATATTAATTTCTAAAACTCTTATATGTTGTGGTGCAATTTTATCATACCAATGTTCAAATTGTTGGATCTCATCCGGTTACTTTTCTCATTCCTATCAAGACGCTTTTGATCATTTTGATAATTAAGACTAATTAAATATTTTATTATGGTTAGTTTTAAGGCGGTGTGTAGTTCAAGTTTTATTGTCACTCGTGCGCTTCGCATCGTGTGTAAGTTTGAGGGGTGATTTTCGGTGGGTGTGTGGTTCCGGGTGAGGAGTTGCAGCAGCTTGGAGTTTGTCCAGGTGTTGTTTTTGGAGTTTGGGCATGGTTTTGGCAGCAGCAGGGGAGGTGTGTAGCAGCAGGGGAGGTGTGTAGCAGCAGAGGAGTTTTCTCGTGGTGCAGCTGGGGTGGGCTTGGAGTCCTCTCGGCCGGAGTTGGGGCTGGATTCCTCTCGGCATGGAGTCCTCCGGGAGAGGGGGTTCAGAAGGTGTTGCAGCAGCTTGGAGTTGGGGCTGGTGTCTTCCCAGCAGGGGTGTTGAAGCTTGGAGTTTTCTCGGTGGTGGCTAGGGTGCTGAAGCTTGGAGTTTTCTCGGAGGTGCAGCAGTATAGGGGAGACGTGGGCTAGCAGCAGAGGGGCGGGTCTTTGGGAGTTGTAGCTGCAGGTGGAGTGGTCTTGGCAGAGGGGTGTTGATTGGATTTGGTGATTGATTAGATTAGATTTGTTTTTGGTTGGGTGGTTGGGGTTGCTGCTGAGTTTGTTTAGTTTTGTTTAGTTTATTTAGTTTGTTTGCAGTGTTTTGGTGGGTGATTATGTGGGGATTCTTGTATTTTATTTTATTTTTTTTGTAGTTAAGTTCTTCTTAACTTTGTTTTTTAAAAAAATCGAGAGGCTTAGGGGTTGGTTGTATGGATGCGAGTAGCAGTAGTAGGGGTATTTTTATACTTCCGAATCTCTCTCGATGCATTTCATCTTCTTGTACCTTTAATTTCATTGTGTTATATGAAATTTTTCTTTGCTGATCAAAAAAAAAAAAAAAAAAAAAGTTTCATCGAAGGATCCTTCGGAATGTCAATGTGAGTTCCTTTTTCATTTCTGGATTTTAGTTTAATTTATTTGTAATTTTTATGCATGTCGGCTGATTTTTGTTTAATTTTTCTTATAGATCGTTATTGGGGTTTGGAGCTCCCAATCATAGGTAAATTACTCCCGTTTTTAACTGGAAAATGTTATTTTGTCAATTGATTTTAAGGTGGATTAGGATCGGGCACGACTTGATGGTCTGTCAAGCTTGTTTTGTCCAGACTTAAGATTAATATTTAAGCTCACAAAGTTGGGTTAGGTTGACTTTTTAACCCTGCTTATTAAAAGGGTTGATTTATGAATGTTTCTTGCGGCCTGATTTGACCCAATTGTTAACATATATTATGAGAAATGTTATATGCCATATGTCCCGTGATTACAACATTTTATAGTATTTGATTATGATCTATTATGGTATTAATTATAACTTGCTTATATATATTGTGGTGTTAGTCATGACTCATTATAATATTAGTTATGATTTTGTTTTAGTTATGATCCAAAAACTCATTGGTTATACCTTATGTGGTGTTTGGTTATAATTTTTTTTTTTTTTATAATAATTATAACTTCCATAGAATTGAGTTATGACATTTGTAGATATTAAATCCACAAATGTTATAACTTGTTTATAGTACACACCTTTTTACCATAATATTACCTATTAATATGTATATACATATAGAAAATTTATTTATCTAAATGTATACCTAGGACATGGCTTGATATTTAGTTTTTGTGGATATAAAATTATTAATTCTGAGTTTTATGATATTAGTTTTTATTTAATCTATGGGCTTGCTTGGTGGGCTGGGGATTGTAATACTAGTTTAGGTCTGGATTTTGGATGAGACTTCTAGGCCGGAAGTCATACTAGGTTGGACTTGGGCACAAGAGTTTTTCATATATTTCTTAACTTAAATCCAACTGAATCTGACTCGATGTTTGTCCACCACTAGGGTAAATACTTCCAAATTCTAGCAATGGCAGGACAAAAAATGATTTTTAATTTGTCATCTTGTGATTTTTATATACAGGAGGAATCCTTTTGACAAGAATTTTATTTGCCTTATGTGCGTTTGCATTTTTAATCCGTAAGTTTCAGAGAAGGCATTTATCGATGTTCGATAACATTGAAGGTTATCTACGAAGTCAAAATCACCTCATGCCAATTAGCTACTCTTACTTAGATATTAAAAGGATCACCAAAGGTTTCAAGGACAAGTTGGGAGAAGGAGGCTATGGTTTTGTCTACAAAGGAAAGCTTAGAAGTGGTCGTCTTGTAACGATAAAAGTATTGGGCAAGCCCAAAGCCAATGGACAAGAATTTATCAATGAAGTTGCTACCATAGGAAGGATTCCTCATGTTAATGTGGTTCAGCTAATTGGATACAATGCAGAGAGATCTAAGAGAGCTCTTATATATGACTTCATGCCAAATGGGTCTCTAGAAAAGTATATATTTTCTCAAGAAGGATATATACCATTGAGTTGTAAGCAAATGTATGAGATTTCTCTAGGAGTGGCTCGCGGGATTGATTATTTACATCGGGGTTGTGACATGCAAATTTTGCATTTTGATATCAAGCCTCACAACATTCTTCTTGATGAGAATTTTACTCCAAAAGTTTCCGACTTTGGTCTTGCAAAATTATATTCAACTGATGATAGCATTGTGACTTTGACTACAGCAAGGGGGACAATGGGCTATATGGCTCCAGAGTTATTCTACAAAAAATTGGAGGCGTTTCATATAAAGCCGATGTTTACAGTTTTGGAATGTTGTTGATGGAAATGACTGGTAGGAGGAGGAATTTGAATGCCTTTGCTGATCATACAAGCCAAATTTACTTTTCTTCTTGGATTTATGATCAATTCAAAGAAGAAAGGGACATAGAAATGGGAGAGACTAATGAGGAGGAAGGGGTGATGGTGAAGAAGATGATAATAGTGGCTTTGTGGTGCATACAAATGAAGCCTAGTGACCGTCCTTCGATGAACAAAGTTGTAGAAATGCTTGAAGGGAATGTTGAACAATTGCAGATGCCTCCTAAACCTTTTATATGCCCACAAGAGATGCCAATTGAAGATCATAGAATTGACACAGCCATCAGGTGAATGCATAAATTCCATCACTTTGAATGTAAGTGAACCTTAAATGGTTTCATATCAAATGCTTCATATTTAAGTAAATTATAATTGTTGGCATCCTCTGTTGCTTATGTATTATTGAGGCAGCCTTATTAAACATATGATGGGGAAACTACATATGCATCATTATATTAAATTTTTGTACGGAAACTTAGTATTTTGTTTAGATAGATTCCTTTGGATTGCATTTCAATTTTTCTTGAAAGATTTTCCTTGTTAAAATTAGCTTGATTGCAACTATGCAAGTATAAATTTTTGTTTAATTTGGATCCGTTTGTCATTGTTTAGAAATATTGCTTTGACATTGTACAATAACACCTAAAATTTTTAATTGTAAGTTATGGCATTTACAATAAAGAGAAATAAATTAAATACACAAAATATAATTTAAACGTGATTCAGCAATATGGTTATGTTCATAGAGGGAAGGAAATCAAATCCACTACTTGGAATAAAAATTACAGAACTTTGAACATCTAAACTTAACCAGTCCACAATAAAAACTCTAACAAAAAATATACCATTTACCTCTAAAACAACTTTGGATCAAAAGTATTGCCTTAGACCTCTGCATGGGCCTAGGTGAAGCATGATTTGGCTTTTTACTCCAATTTTCGACTTCAACCCTCCACCTCTATAAAAAGCTCCTTACAGTAATTTTGAATGTGTAGTAAAAATATAAGACATGTCACAACAAAAGCTTTCACCTTAAACCAAAAAAGTAAGTTGGAAAAAATACAGATGAATTTTCCACAAAAAATCTTTTAAAAGCTCAGCATTTTATAGGATGATAATATCTAGGAAAATATTTAGTTACATTTTTTTCTTTTTAACCACATTAATCCTTGGAAATTTGTACAGATTTCGTGGTCTTGCTTTGCTTAGCTAGTTGACTTGAAAGTCAGCTTCCAACTCTGTATCTCAAATCTGTTTGAACAACTACTTTTTTTTCACTTGTGATTGTTTTGAAAAGTTAGTTAAAAGTTGACTTTTTGACTTTTTTTATAAAAAAAAATGTGTAAAAAAATAGAGAGGTGATATGATCCAAAATAAGTTAAAAGTCAAAATTGATTTTTAATCAACTTCCCAAATTGGCCCTTAGTTCTGAATTCTACAGTAATTAGTTGCTTTTCACCTTTTTTTCTTCTTCTTGCACTATGTCCATACTTGACTCTCCAACACTACAAACGCTTTGTTTTGGTAGAATATACATACATATATATATATATTTTGACTTTTTTTTTTTGTCTTTTTGTTTTTAGGATAACAAAAAATGGAAAATAAATTTATTTAAATGAAAAATATTTTTTAGTTTTAAAAAGTGTAAATTATTTTGGAATTAAACTTTTAACAATTCCATCCCAATCACTCTACTAATATGATTTTTTTTCAATAATAACCTATACTCAAATATTTAAGAGAAGAATTATTTGAATTTTCGAAACAACACTGGTGAGTTCAAAATACGTCCAAAATAAATAATTATTATAGCAAGACTCTCTGCGATGTAGTGTGGTATAATTTGACGATAAGATTATGACCAAATTGTGGATGGTGAGAAATTTATTATCAGTAATCAAATTGCGATTTAGGCAGTTTTAACTTATTAGTTAATTGAAGAATAATTTTAAACAATTATCAAACATATGTGTATAATATATAACACTATTTTGTACAATATTTTGTATACATATAACACTAATTTGCAACAAATTCTACATCTCAAATTTCAATCACATTTATTTTTAATTTTATATTTCATTGGAAATAAATAAATAAATATATTATGTATTAACTATGGCAGAGGGTAGGGTTGTGCAAAATATTACCCAACTCGCTAAAACTGCCCAATCCTCACCGATTCATTTACTAATTACGGATTAAACTTTGAAATTTATATTTGCCTTCAAAACCACTTCATTAGAGTTAATACAAACAACTTTTTTAATCTCTAATGAAAATCAAAGTAAAAATGAGTGTGAGAGAGATTTATGTGAAATTTTTGCAAATTAGTAGTTATATTTATGAAAAATGTTATGTAAAATTAGTTTGTATTATGTATATGAAATGTATTATGCAACTTAGTGTTATATTATGCAAATGATTAATAATTGTTTAAGAATATTCTTCAATCAACTAGTAAATTGAAAACTCCCCAAGTTGTCCAAACCATGATTTGATTATTTGTCAATCTGCTATTCACGGCTTGGTTTATAATTTTACTATCAAACCGCCCGAATTGCATCGCGGACAACCCTAGTAGAAGAGGATGATTTCATAGACAGATTATAAATTTAAAATTAATATCAAATCAACTGGCAATTAGCAAGTGAATGGGTGCAATTTAAACAATTTAAGCTAATTAAGCAATATTTTGCATAATCTTACTCTCCAATTTGATCCTCTCCATTCCATTCATGCAATGAAAGATTTTCATTTCTTACCTAATGGTTATGAAAAATGAATGTAAATTTATAATTATTTTAACAATAATGTTTGGTCCACACAAAATCCTTAGCCCAACTATGCCCAAATTACATGGCACCAACAAAAGCAAAAAAAGACCCACGTGTTTCTTTGTTCTGTTTGTCTACACCAACGGTCCTTTCTCTTCTCTCCTCTATTTCTCTCAAACAAATGGTGGTCTCTCTCTCTTCTATCAGATATGAGTTGTGAAGAAAAAAAAAGAAGGGAATAGGTGATCGGAGAACTAACCTCCACACCCTCGCCATCACTCCTCCGCCGACCACCGTGAACCACCTATCCCCTTGTTGGTAAAAATATAGTTCAAGCCCAATCGACAATGATTTGTTCGACAGACTGGAAAAAATTTTAAGAAACACAAATAAGATCAGACTTTGTGATTGAGCTCTATGCCTTAAACAGATTAAGGACTTCCCTAGAGGTAATTAAGCAAAGAGATGGAATAGAAAATAATATGTATTAATTCGAATAAATTGTCACTTGTCACTAGTTACAAAAACTTAAACAAGAACAAAAAATTGAATAAATACAACAATTGATAAAGAAGAGAAGTGGGGGTTTGGAGAAAGTTATCACTATTTTACTCTTAAAATGCTAAATTAACCTACTCCTAGATAAATGTCACGTCTTGTGAATGGGAGTCGAGATCTTTCATTAATCTGCCTTCAGGCTTCTTTTATACTTGCTTCTTGACATGGCTCTTGATCTCGACCTTCCTAGATTCTCTGATTTTCTACATGTTTATCCCTTCATTCCAGGAATTTGAATTTCGGATTCTCCCCTGATTAGTTTCTTCCTTATCTTTTATCCCAGCACTTTGTTTATACCACATCGGTCAACCTTTTATACTTTTTCCATGTCATCTTATGCCATGTACATATAGGTGACATTATATTCACGTCACCCGGACAGATACAGTCAAAGAGACTTAGCCCTAAGTACAGAGTATACAAAAACTGTTCAGATAAACAGAACAAAACAAAAACAAAAACTAAAAACTTGGTTGTAGATACAAGAGCACACTTTAACTTGAAAACCTTTTCAGGAGGCATTGTGGTTGGCTGACAAAACAGATCTCCAGGCGATCATCACTAAGCCTGGTCGTGTGCCTGATCACCTATATATATAAATATTATAGTGAGCTAGAGCCCAGTGAATAACAACAAAGTAAGGCCCCGTTTGTTTTCAGAGATAGAATGGAGGGGATTCATAGTGAGGGGATTGTTAGTGAGGGGATTGATAGTGAGGGGATTAATAGTGAGGAATTGTTAAATTATTTTTATATAAAATAATAAAACAAATAAAAAAATATAAAAAATTAAACATTAATATTTTTTAAAAAAATTTCCAATATATAAAAAATATAAAAAAATAAAAAAATTTCTAATCCCCTCACTATTTTTCTAATATCATTTCTACCTTCTCGTTACCAATCCCCCTTCCTCCTCCTTACTAATACCAAGGGATTACTAGTCCCCTCCCTATCTCTCAAAACAAACACCTCATTATCAATCCCCTCCTCACTATCAAACCCAATCCCCTCCCTATAACCCTAAACAAACGGGGCCTAAGGGGTTTATGAATGATGTCCAAAACAGATTCAGAAATCAGAGTTCATATTAGAAACAGATTTGAGTTCACATACTTATCTAGAAGTCACAAGTAGTTATATGTGGTATATCCATTAACTATCAGATCGGATTGGTCATGGGACCTACATGCATAGTTGGTACCGATGACCACAAAGGTTAATTTCTTGTGCACAAGTAGCCATGATATTGTATCCCCCAGGTGAGAGGCACATGAACATAAGCCACGGTATTATTTCTCCCGGGTGAGGGCCACGTACATATTGGCCACGGTATTGTTTTCCCCGGGCGAGGGCCACATAAATATAAGCCACGGTATTGTTTCCCCGAGCGAGGGCTACGTGAACTAAGGATGCCACAAATACATTTCAGAAAAATGGACATTCATTCATGATTCATAAAATAGCATTGCAAAAAACAGATCATGTCATTTCAGTCAGAAAATACTTATAGTCAAACATAGCTTTACAAAGCTGTTATTCACAGATATCTCCAGTAGTAGAACAGTCAGAACAGACGAATCAGACAGTCTATAACGTATGACCTACACAAACACATAGCGGATACACATTGAAATACACGCTCGGAAAACACTTAACTCATTTCTTTTCTATCTTGGTGTGTTACTAATCCTTATCCTCATTATTATGTCTTAATTAGGGCTTAGGAATGCCTAGGATGCAATGAGAATGTCAAAATGCACTTTAAAATACTTGTCAAAATTATGAAAACAGGGTCTTCGCTCGAGCGCAACTTTGGTTACTCGAGCGGTCTGCAAAACTTTACAAAAGTACCGATTGCTTGATTTTTATGCTCGACGGTTGCCCGACAGTTGCTCAAGCCAAAGACTAAGTAAAAGTGGGTTCACTCAAGCACACACTTTGTCGTTCGAGCCACCATGTAATTGTTTGCAAAACTTTTAGGAGCTCGAATTTTACGCTCGAGCTCAACTTCCTACGCTCGAGCTAAGATTCAAAAATAATGGTGGTCGCTCGAGCCAACCCCAAACTCTGCAAAACTTCTGGGACCTTGCATTCTTTACTCGAGCGGCATCACTCGAGCGCAGATTTTGCCGCTCGAGCGAAGCCTGTGAATTCTGGAATTTCCAGATTGCACTCCCAGCTTCAAAACTTGATTTCAAAGTACCAAAACACATCTTTTTGGGCCAAAACTTGAGAAAACATTTGTAAACTCATAGGACTTCATGAATTGAAAGACATTTCGCAAAATCAGAGCCCAAAAGCATGCCAATTGTGCAAAACCAAACTTGAAATGTATATGTATATAACATGCATGTAATGATATAAATTATAAGCTTCTAAAACATGAACAATTCAGGGAATTCAAGAGAAACCAAGTTGGATTCTTCAAAGTATGCAAGTAAAGCTTCATGCATGTGTGAATGTTTGGAAATTGAACTCAAAATTTCATGAATTATGCATGCATGTATGTTATAATCTTCTTTCCTATTTCATTAACTCAATTCTTGCATGATCAACTTATTTCTCTTAAGTTCATGTGTTAAGTGTCTCAATGACTCAACAAAAATCTTGAATCCTTACCTAAACTCTTCAATTAGGCTCTATATTGCTATGTCTTTGAGTTAGCAAGTCAATTCTCCAACTATGCTTCCAAATTCTTCTTTTCTCTCTTAGATTTTACTCTTTTCTTCATTCTCTCTCTTTCTCTCTCTCTCTCTCTCTCTCTCTCTCTCTCTGTGATAATCCTGTTCCATATTTAGCCAATTGGTCCTTATTATGAATGTGATTATGTGTTTGATATGATTTTGTGTGCCATTTATGTGAATATATGTGGTTTTGAATTTCTATCTGTTCACTGTAGGAATATCTGTTTGATTATTTGCTTTGGAATTAAAATTGAAGGCCTTATCGGCCACGAAACCCGGAATTTATTACGCCATTGTAATTAGCGTAATTTTTAGAACCTACAGTGAAATTTAATTGAAATTTGATTCGGATCGAATTAAAGAGATTAGATAATGGGTTAGTGCTCAATTTTTAATTATTAAGAAAATGTGATTAGAGGGGTTTATAAAAAGGAGCTTTATATTGCTTATTCACCTATTTTGAGCTCAAACCGAAAATTTGCTCTAAGAAAGAGAGTGAGGGTTGGCTCTAGTGAGGGAGAAAGAAGGAGAATTGTGTGTTTGGCTCAAGTTTGTGAAATTGGAAGGTTGGACTCAAGATTCAACTAGAATTTGTAAAGATCAAAGCTTCTAAGTACGTAATCAACCCTTAATTCATGAGTTCAATGTTGTAATTTTGTGAATTCAAAGTTGGTTGGTGATCAAGAACTAGAATTGTGTTGTATTTGATGAGTTTGAAGTCCATGTGTGCATGCATGTAGAAAATTCCAATGAAATTACATAATTTAGCATATAATATGTGAATTATGAAAGATTGAGAGTTGGATCATACATGCAAGCATGTTTTTGTTGAGTTTCATGAGAATGAGCACAAATTGCATCATTTGAAATAGAAACAAAGTCAAAATTTACATGCATGTTTAATTATCAAGAATATGGAGCTTATATGAGGGTGTAATGCATGAGCCATGATTGATTTTGAAGAGTTGGGTCACGATTGTGAATGATTGGCCTCATGTTATTTACAACCAAAATTATGGGTTTTGAACCTTGGAAGGTCGAATTTGAGCTCAAGAAAACATTCTGGAAAACCCAAAATTCATGATGTTTGCTCGAGCGGGAAAACCGCCGCTCGAGCGTAAAATACGAGCTCCCAGCATATTTTGCAGACATGATGTCCGTTCGAGCGGGGAAGTCCACGCTCGAGCGGGAAGCTATGTAGACTGAACTTCAGCTCGAGCATCCGACTTCACGCTCGATCATAAATTTGATGTAACCAGTACTTTTGCAGACCTCATGGGTCCGCTCGAGCGGGGAAGTCCACGCTCAAGCGGGGACCCCTGTTTCTGAACTTTTGAAAATGCATTATGTGTTTCATTTTCTATTCTCTTTCACTTATAAGTACTCCTAGGTATGCATTAAGCATTGTAAATGAGTTAAAAGGATAAGAATGAAGCCTAAAGAGGAATATGTGAATTAAGGACAGATTAAATCGTTTGTGACCCATATGTGTTATGTGATGTATAGGGTCAAGCTCCAGGGCAAATTAACAAGCCGACCACTGTAAGTAATATCTTAATAAAGATATCTGAAATATGTTGTTTGTCCAATTGATTACTTTTATGTAAGTCTTATAAGTCCGTTAATTTGAATGGTGGACAATGTTTACTATGATAAATGAATGGGCCCGAGGCCAGTATGATCTGAATGATAAATGAATAGCCCAGAGGCCAGTATGACCTGAACGATAAATGAATGGGCCAGTGGCCAGTATGATCTGAAGGATAAATAAATGGGCCAGAGGCCAGTACGACCTGAACAATAAATGAATGGGCCAGAGGCCAGTATGATCTGAATGATAAATGAATGGGCCAGAGGCCAGTATGACCTGAATGATAAATGAATGGGCCAGAGGCCAGTATGATCTGAACGATAAATGAATGGGCCAGAGGCCAGTATGACCTGAACGATAAATGAATGGGCCAGAGGCCAGTATGACCTGAACGATAAATGAATGGGCCAGAGGCCAGTATGATCTGAACGATAAATGAATGGGCCAGAGGCCAGTATGATCTGAATGATAGAATAAATGGGCCAGAGGCCAGTCCGACATGAATGAAAGACAACAGGGCCAAAGGCCGTTTCACACAAATGGTTTGGGCCCAAGGCCGTTTGATGTGTCTGAAACCGTAAGTTACTTGATATATATATACATATATATACACCAGATAGAATTATGAATTTGGCCTAGGGCTGTTTGACATACGTTGTTCTAATGAATCTTCTTTATTTGATATTATTCACTAGGCTTTCGCTCACGCTCATTTATGTATTTGTAGGTGAGCCAAGGGAGGTCCAAACCCAGCCTCAGTAACGTTTGTGTGGAACAACCAAGGTTTTGAAGAGTCAGCCCTTACGTCTCACGCACGAGAGTGATCTTCGCCATTTTGTTATTCTCTTACGTTTTGTCATGTTGGCGAGGACTCTGGATTATGTTTGTACATAGTTTTGATTGGCTGACCTAAACCTGAATAATCCTGTCTGTATAAAACTTTATATTACTGTATTTCTGTTGTGAGTTATCAATGTGCATATGTATGGTTTGTTATGATGTGCCATGTAAGCACAGCTCTATGGACAAAGTTTTAAATTTTGCTTCTGTTTGGACCCTTTACTCTGATGAGTTATGTCTGGTTTGTTTTGAGGCCGTAGGTAATCTCAGGATTACTGACCGGTTATGTCCTTAACCCATGGGGGTGAGTTCGGGTCATGACAGAGTGGTATCAGAGCAAGAGTTAATAACTCACACACTTGTCCAAACGAGCAATAAGCGTCTAGAAAAGATCTAGGATGCATCCATGTGATAAGTATGAATCTGAAAGCATCAAGAATACGCTTAAAAGCTTAATGTGAATGATTATATGTTATGAGTTTGTGATTTGCTTGCATTGCGAATTATTTGAATATATATGCTCTTTGGTATATGCATACTTGTGTATCTTTTGTATAAAGTATAATGCAAGTTTAATCAGATGGTGAGAATAAGAGGTGATGAGATAGAGGAGTCTTCTACTACCAGAATGGATAGAATGGAAAGACTGATTTAGGAAATGGTAGAGACATTGAGGCAACAACAAGAGTGGCAACAACAGTGGCAGCTGCCACATCCTCCACCTCCACCTCCACCTCCACCTCCGGCACCACCCGTGCCAGATAATCAGAATGATGACCGAATCATAGCTCTCACCAAAGAGTTAAAGAAAATGAAACCACCACAGTTCCATGGGGGACTAGATCTGTTGAAAGCCGAAGCATGGGTTCTCGGCATTGAAAAGCTGTTTGAAGTGATCCCTTGTTCGGAGACACAGAAAGTGCTTCTAGCTACCTTTATGCTAGAAGACGAAGTAAGAAGATGGTGGATGTTAATGCGTAAAAATCATAAAGATGCTGACTGGGCAAAATTTTTGAAAATTTTCTATGATAAGTACTTCCCGCAATGTGTCCGGGACAGGAAAGTGTCAGAGTTCATGGAACTTAGGCAAGACAGTATGACTGTAGCTGAGTATGAGGCCAAATTCACTGAATTGGCCATGTTTACACCACATGTGATTGATACGTATTACAAGAAAGCAAGGCATTTTGAAGGTGGGCTTCGTAGCGACATTTAAGAAAGGGTGAATGTCTTGAAGCTAGAAACCTACATTGGGGTACTAGACAGGGCCATAATATCAGAGGCTAACATAGCCAGACAGACTAAGCCAACAACTGATTGGAAAGGCAACAAAGGCAAGGCTTCTTTTCAAAGAATAAATTTTTGAAAAAGCAAAACACGGGCTCCTCAAGTACTTCGAATTCTTCCCGAGACACATCTCCCATGTGCAACATTTGTAGTAAAAGGCACCGTGGGGTTTGTTACTGTGTGTCGGGAGCCTGTTTTAAATGTGGGAAACAAGGGCATATGGCCCGAGATTGTAATCAGAACAGTGGGAAGATAGCTGCTAGTTCCACTGCATCGATCCCAAAACCAGGAAATACTATGAGATCTACTACCGTCGGAGTTAGTGTGAGGCAAGGGAGAGTTTTTGCGCTTGTTTCGGGTGATACACGGAATGCCAACGCAGTTGTCTTAGGTATTATTTCTATATGTAATCAGGATGCTTTTGTGTTAATTGACTCCGGATCAACACACTCTTTTGTGACATGTGCATTTGCATCTAGACTGAGTAGACCTCTAGAATTATTGCCATATCTACTATGTGTATCTGCTCCATCCAGGGAATCTGTGTTGTGTGAATATATATATATCGTTTTTGTGACATGCGTGTTGGGAATGCCATCTTATATGTGGATTTGTTACCCTTGAACTTTAGGCACTTTGATATAATTCTGGGCATGGATTGGTTAACTAAATATTGTGCCACCATTGATTGTGTGACAAAATGGGTTGTGTTTAGACCACCAGAACAGGAAGAAATTGTGTTTGTGGGTAACGGGGTAGTGCCTCCACCTTATTTAATATCTGCAATGAAGGCATGTAAACTGATCAGGAAGGGGTGCCAGGGTTATTTGTGTTATGTATTGTCTAAACAATCTATAAAATGTTGAATTGAATAGTATCCCTATTGTTAGAGAATTTCCAGATGTGTATCCAAATGAATTACTAGGGGAATTGGTAGACAGGGAGATAGAGTTTACAATTGAGGTTATGCTAGACACCCAGCCTATATCCAAAGCTCCCTACAGAATGACTACTACTGAAATGAAAGAATTGAAAGAACACTTGCAAGACCTGCTTGACAAAGGGTTTATCCGACCTAGTACTTCACCGTAGGGTGCACCGGTATTGTTTGTGAAAAAGAAAGATGGAACCTTGCGTTTGTGTATCGATTATCGAGAGTTGAACAGGGTAACAATAAAGAACAAATATCCCATACCCCGTATTGATGACTTATTTGACTAGTTGCAGGGATCACAGGTGTTCTCCAAAATTGATTTGAGATCCAGGTACCATCCATTGAAAGTAAAGGCAGAAGATGTTGAGAAAACTGCATTCAGAACGAGGTATGGTCATTTTGAGTTTCTTGTTATGCCATTTGGAGTGACTAATGCTCCGGCAGCATTTATGGACTTAATGAACCAAATTTTTAAAACCTACCTTGATGAATTTGTTGTGGTTTTTATTGATGACATTTTGATATACTCCAAGAACAGACTTGAACATGAACATCATTTGAGAACCGTCCTGCAAATACTTAGGGAAAATAAATTATTTGCTAAACTAAAGAAATGTGAGTTTTGGTTGGATGAAGTTATCTTTTTAGGGCACGTGATCAACAAGGAAGGAATTTCAGTGGACCCATAGAAGATAGAGGCAATTGTGAGTTGGCCTACACTGACTAATGTGATAGAAGTCCGCAGCTTCATGGGTTTAGCCGGGTATTACAGGAGGTTTGTGAAAGACTTTTCAAAAATAGCAGTGCCTCTTACCCAACTGACACGCAAAGGGCAACCATTTGAATGGAATGATGATAGAGAATCTTCCTTTCATGAACTAAAGACAAGACTGACCACTGCACCAGTATTGACATTGCCCACAGGGACGAAAATTTTTGTAATTTTTAGTGATGCATCTTATAAAGGTTTGGGTTGTGTACTAATGCATAACGGAAGGGTAATTGCCTATGCCTTTCGATAGTTGAGACAACACGGAAGAACTACCCAACACATGATTTAGAATTGGCCGCAGTTGTTTTTGCTTTGAAAATCTAGCGGCATTATTTGTATGGGGCAAAGTGTGAAGTCTACACGGATCACAAAAGTCTGAAATACTTCTTTACACAGAAGGAGTTGAACATGCGATAGAGGAGATGGCTTGAACTGATAAAAGACCATGATCTTGAAATTCAATACCACCCCGGGAAAGCTAATACAGTTGCTGACGCCTTGAGCAGAAAATCAACAGAGAGTATGGCTTGTTTGCTTACTGAACAGAAGGAGATCTTGCAAGACTTTGAGAAGTTTGAAATTGAAGTGGTATTGTGTGAACAGGGCGGATTGATAGCTGCTATCTCAGCTGAACCGACAATCATTGAGGAAATTAAATAGAAACAGAAAGAGGAGGAATTCCTCAAGAAATTGATTGATGAATTTGAGACAAGTCCAAAAGCAGAGTTTAGTATTGAAAATGAAGTGTTGAGGTTTCGAAACCGAATGTGTGTCCCAGATATTCCAGAACTAAAGAAAAGGGTTTTAGATGGAGCCCATAAATCGATGTTTGTTATGCATCCAGGTAACAATAAAATGTATCAGGATTTGAAATAGAGCTATTGGTGGCCTAAAATGAAGAAAGAGATTACAAAATATGTGTCCAAATGTCTTCAATGTCAGCAAGCTAAAGCTGAGCATCAGAAACTAGGTGGTCTACTCCAACCTCGCCCTATTCCTAAATGGAAGTGGGAACATGTGACTATGGATTTTGTTGTTGGTCTACCTCGGACTTCTCGAGGTATGGATTCTATTTGGGTTGTAGTTGATAGACTGACTAAGTCTGCACATTTTCTACCTGTTAGAACTACATTTAATGCTTATAGACTGGCTACAATATATGTTGATGAGATTGTCCGTTTACACGGAGTTCCGGTATTTATTGTGTCGGATAAAGATCCGAAATTTGTATCTAGATTGTGGAAGAGTTTGCAGGAAGCTATGGGGACAGAACTGAAATTTAGAACTACATTCCATCCACAAACAGATGGGCAATCAGAACGGACCATACAGACATTATAAGATATGTTAAGAATGTGTGCCTTGGATTTCTAGGGGAGTTGGGAGGACTATTTGCCACTTGCAGAGTTTGCATACAATAACAGCTTCCACACCAGCATCGTTATGGCACCATACGAGGCTTTGTATGGAAGAAGGTGTAGATCACTGATTTGTTGGATAGAAGTCGGGAATAGAGCCTTACTTGGGCCTGAAATTGTGCAAGACACTTCTGAGAAGATCAAAACTATTTGGCAAAGGCTCAAAACAGCTCAGGATCGACAAAAGAATTATGCAGATGTTCGGAGAAGGCCTCTTGAGTATGAGGTTGGTGACCATGTGTTCATTCATGTGTCTCCGATGAAAGACCAAGTCAGGTTTTGAAATAAGGGCGAGTTGTCGCCCCATTATATTGGACCGTTTCAGATTTTAGAAAGGCTTGGTCCAGTTGCTTATAGAGTTGCCTTGCCACCGGGATTTGAGCAAATCCATAATGTGTTTCATGTGTCGATGTTAAGGGGTTATCTTCGAGACCCGTTTCATGTGATTGATTATCACCGGGTAGCTCTTGATGAAAATATGGAGTACGCCGAATGGCTGGAACGAATTGTTGACCGGCAAGTGAAACATTTGAGAAGCAAGTCCATCCCAATGGTGAAAGTGGAATGGAAAGAACACTATGGGACGGACGCCACATGGGAAAAAGAGGACGAAATGCAACTACACTATCCATATTTGTTTTCCGACGAAGGTAAAATAAGTTTGGAGGACCAAACTTCCTAAAGGGGGGAAGACTGTAATAACTCTGTACCATATTTAGCCAATTGGTCCTTATTATGAATGTGATTATGTGTTTGATATGATTTTGTGTGCCATTTATGTGAATATATGTGGTTTTGAATTTCTATCTGTTCACCGTAGGAATATCTGTTTGATTATCTGCTTTGGAATTTAAATTGAAGGTCTTATCGGCCACGAAACCCAGAATTGATTACGCCATTGTAATTAGTGTAATTTTTAGAGCCTACGGTGAAATTTAATTGAAATTTGATTCGGATCGAATTAAAGAGATTAAATTAATGGGTTAGTGCTCAATTTTTAATTATTACGAAAATATGATTAGAGGGGTTTATAAAAAGGAGCTTTATATTGCTTATTCACCTATTTTGAGCTCAAACCGAAAATTTGCTCTAAGGAAGAGAGTGAGGGTCGGCTCTAGTAAGGGAGAAAGAAGGAGAATTGTTTGTTTGGCTCAAGTTTGTGAAATTGGAAGGTTGGACTCAAGATTCAACTAGAATTTGTAAAGATCAAAGCTCCTAAGTAAGTAATCAACCCTTAATTCAGATGTTCAATGTTGTAATTTTGTGAATTCAAAGTTGGTTGGTGATCAAGAACTAGAATTGTGTTGTATTTGATGAGTTTGAAGTCCATGTGTGCATGCATGTAGAAAATTCCAATGAAATTACATAATTTAGCATGTAATATGTGAATTATGAAAGATTGAGAGTTGGATCATACATGCAAGCATGTTTTTGTTAAGTTTCATGACAATGAGCACAAATTGCATCATTTGAAATAGAAATGAAGTCAAAATTTACATGCATGTTTAATTATCATGGATATGGAGCTTATGTGAGGGTGTAATGCATGAGCCATGATTAATTTTGAAGAGTTAGGCCACGATTATGAATGATTGGCCTCATGTTATTTACATCCATGTGCTATATATTATATTTGCATGTTTTGGGAACCAGAATTATGGGTTTTGAATCTTGGAAGGTCGAATTTGAGCTCAAGAAAACATTCTAGGAAACCCAGAATTCATGATGTCCGCTCGAGCGGGAAAACCGCCGCTCGAGCGTAAAATACGAGCTCCCAGCATATTTTGTAGACATGATGTCCGCTCGAGATGGGAAGTCCACGCTCGAGCGGGGAGCTATGTAGACTGAACTTCAGCTCGAGCGCCCGACTTCACGCTCGATTGTAAATTTCATGTAACCAGTACTTTTGCAGACCTCATGGGTCCACTCGAGCAGGGAAGTCCACACTCGAGCGGGGACCCCTGTTTCTGAACTTTTGAAAATGTATTATGTGTTTCATTTTCTGTTCTCTTTCACTTATAAGTACTCTTAGGCATGCATTAAGCATTGCAAATGAGTTAAAAGGATAAGAATGAAGCCTAAAGAGGAATATGTAAATTAAGGATGGATTGAATCGTTTGTGACCCATATGTGTTATGTGATGTGTAGGGTCAAGCTCCAGGGCAAATCAACCAGCCGACCACTGTGAGTAATATCTTAATAAAGATATCTAAAATATGTTGTTTGTCCAATTGATTACTTCTATGTAAGTCTTACAAGTCCGTTAATTTGAATGGTGGACAATGTTTACTATGATAAATGAATGGGCCCGAGGCCAGTATGACCTGAACGATAAATGAATGGGCCAGAGGCCAGTATGACCTGAACGATAAATGAATGGACAGAGGCCAGTATGATCTGAAGGATAAATGAATGGGCCAGAGGCCAGTATGACCTGAACGATAAATGAATGGGGCAGAGGCCAGTATGATCTGAATGATAAATGAATGGGCCAGAGGCCAGTATGACCTGAACGATAAATGAATGGGCCAGAGGCCAGTATGATCTGAATGATAAATGAATGGGCCAGAGTCCAGTATGACCTGAACGATAAATGAATGGGCCAAAGGCCAGTATGATCTGAATGATAAACGAATGGGCCAAGGGCCAGTATGACCTGAATGATAGAATGAATGGGCCAAAGGCCAGTATGATCTGAATGATAGAATAAATGGGCCAGAGGCCAGTCCGACATGAATGAAAGACAACTGGGCCAAAGGCCGTTTGACACAAATGGTTTGGGCCCGAGGCCGTTTGATGTGTCTGAAACCGCAAGTTACTTGATATATATATACACTAGATAGAAATATGAATTGGGCCTAAGGCTGTTTGACGTATGTTGTTCTAATGCATCTTCTTTATTTGATATTATTCACTGGGTTTTCACTCACGCTCATTCATGTATTTATAGGTGAGCCAAGAGAGGTCCAAACCCAGCCTCAGTGACGTTTGTGTGGAACAACCAAGGTTTTGAAGAGTTAGCCCTTACGTCTCACGCACGAGACTGATCTTCGCCCTTTTGCTATTCTCTTACGTTTTGTCATGTTGGCGAGGACTCTGGATTACATTTGTACATAGTTTTGATTGGCTGACCTAAACCTGAATAATCCTGTCTGTACAAAACTTTATATTACTGTATTTCTGTTGTGAGTTATCAATGTGCATATGTACGGTTTGTTATGATGTGCCATGTAAGCACAGCTCTATGGAAAAAGTTTTAAATTTTGTTTCCGTTTGGCCCCTTTACTCTGATGAGTTATGTCTGGTTTGGTTTGAGGCCGTAGGTAATCTCAGGATTACTGGCCGGTTATGTCCTTAACCCATGGGGGCGTGTTCGGGTCATGACACTCTCTCTCCTCTCTACAGTTGTATGCTCAAAGATGATGAAGATTTGTGTAGAATATTGTAGGTTGGGTTAAAAGTGGCCTTATGTAGGCTTAATTAGGTTGCCTTAATGTAGCTCGACTTTCTTCGCCCGCCCCCTTTCAGAGAGGCTCGAATTGGTCCTACAGTTCGGAGTCCTGTCACGGTTCTGAATCTAATCTCACAAAGTGCAATGTGAGACTGATAAATCACCAAAGAGTCCAATCCAGTAAATCGTTTTGGAAAATCGATTTTCAATCAAATAATGCCAAAATTGGACTGCTTTGCCAAATTACAGAGTCGCCACCTAAATATTTTATTTTTGGAAAATTTAGGAAACCCCGACTCTTGCTTAAGGCCATGTGTCCGTCATCACCAAAGTTACCTCGGCTCAGGAACTTGGGTACGAGGGGGGAAGGTCATGAAATGAGCACCCTGCTCGCCCGATCAAAGGTTCTGCCTCTACTAAGCATGATATGTTGTTTTATAAACATATGTGTTATTATTCCGGTTATTAGCTAACTTACTATGTGATGCACACAACATACAAGTATAGACTAAATCGCAAGAATTGGAACAAAACAACTCATGTTTGTTTTCAAAAATGGTTTGAAAATGTCACTCTCAAGTGGGCTAAAGCGTGGATTTTCCACCTAACAAGGTGGGCTTGAAACATGATTTGCCACTTCGCAAAGTGGGCTTAAAACTCACATTTATCGAATTGTTCCAATTCAAGCAATAAAGCCTTCATCCACAGGCATTCATGCAGTTATAACAATTAAGCACATAGCCTCATGGCAAGCATGCGAATCATGAAAACACTCACACTCATGGAAGTATGCTAAAGCGAAAAGACTCACCGAGTACTCTAAGCTAGGAAAACAAAAGTTAGAAAGATGCATGATCCTAACTATTACAAGATGCCTAATGTAACACATGCAATAATGCAACTAAATAGGCTCGGCTATCTACGATGGCATATGAATGCAATACTTTGATAACATGTTTTGAAACACGTATTCAAATATGTGTTGAAATACGATGCAGTTTGAATGATGCACCGAGCTCCGTGCATGCAAGACAAATGAATAATGTGTACATGCAAGCATAAGGTATGCCAATTGAAAATGACCCTAATCTAACCATCAAAGTGGATAAATAAAAGGGAGAAAGATGTGGGGTTGGAAGACATGCACACACGTACGCATACTTATTACAACAATACACCCTCGCCAAGGAGGGTCCGAATGAAATGCTAACCAACTAGCTACGCTAATTAAGCTAGCTATTACAACTCGAATTAATTAACTATCTAAGCTAATTAATTACAAACTGAATTAATTAATTAAACACTTAACTAATTAATTACAAAACGACCAAGCTAAAGAACTAATTAGCTAAGAAATTTAAATGAACGGCCTCGGGAAGCGAGGGATGCATGCATGCTCGATTGCTCCACCCGAAAATCCACCACCTTGCCTTTGTAGCCTTTATTTGCACATCTTTGATCCTCTAAAAATTATGCCAACTTCTAGATTACTTCTGTTCCATCTCAGGAACACACTGATGGCTGATCGACTACAATTGATGGCTATCGGCCATCACTGGTGGCCGGTCGGCTGGTACATGGGGTCGGTCGGCCACTGATCTCCTGAACTTCCTTCTTTTGCTGTAACAGAGCACAAACAGAGGCAATGCAGTGTGTTCTCTAAGGAATGTATGTACTGCCACTCTCCTTATCATTTCTCAAGATCAAAGGAGAATAGCACTTGGCTTTCAAGCCACCAACCAAGCATTTTCAATGCATGATGGCCAAAGAACCAAGCTTGTACAAGCTTAATGAATGCACACATAAGACTCAAATGGCCACCACCCTATCATGCATGATCAAAGGTGATGGCGACCAAGAAACGTGACACGTTTCATCACTTTGAGTATGAAACGTCTCACATTTCTTGTGTTTGGATTAACGTCCGATCCAAACACATGCAATGCAACACTAATACTTATCTTGCACAAGTTTTACTTGGTTCAATTCTTTTTTACACCTTTTAGCTTTACAAATTAGTCCTTTAACCAGTTAAAGCCATTGAACATAAACTCTATCTCAAGCTTAAACACAAACATAAGATTAACCACCCTCAAAACAAATAGAAAAATGAAGAAATGAGGGAGGTTGCGGGTGTTTTTAGTGCTGAAATGGCATGACAAATAATGCTACAACATGCAAGCAACTCATGCACAACATGTTCCAAAAACCAAAAGCATTGAAACTAGTGAAGGGCACAACACTAGAGGTATGCAATACAATGCTCAAATGACCAAACTAGCTCAAAACAGAGCTATATCATGCCAAAACAGTGACCTAAACATGCTGAAACTTAGGCTCAAAAGGCAAGAAAAACATGCTCGCATGTTGGCTCACAAACAAGACACAAAGCACAACTCTCAAAAGCAATGAAAGAGTGGGATATGTGAGCGTGTGACAGTGATATATGCTCTGAAATCACATGCTAAATGATGCTATGGTATGCAAACAACCCAAGCAAAGCATGCTAGAGGCTTTAAAATGCAAAGCTAGTAAGGGCATTACACTATAGCCATGCAAGGAAAAACATATATGACCAAGACCACTTAAAACAGAGTTAAAGCATGCCAAGACATGAGCAAAAATATGTTGGAGTTAAGCTAACATAAACTAGAATGATAGGCTAACTCATCAAGTATGCTAGGCTAGTAAGCATGATTGCACTACAAGTACAAAAAGCAAGCAAGAAGTGCTAAACCAACCAAAAATAGAGTTGAAGCATGTCAAAAAAAAGCAAAAAACATGCTTGAACTAAGCTACAAAAGTGTAGAAAAGCATGCTCACATCTTAGGCCATCAACACATGCAAACAAGATACAAGGAAGGGAGGCCACCCTCTCATATTTTGGACCTAAAAACCAACTTTTTTCACTGAAAATCTCCTGAATTTCAGTGGTTAAAAGGCCAAAAAGAGGTTGTTTGAAAAACTTTAAAAGGTAGCACAATTCTTAGCAAATAAGAAACAAAAGAGGGTGGACCACCCCTAACTCCAAAAAGGCCTTAAACCACTATTTTTAAACCTTAAAAACAGAGGTTTTTGCAGTTGGAAACTTGGCCAAAAACAGCATGCAAAGGTGGCCAAACAAGTAAATGAATCAAAACTTAAAAGGGGGTAAGACCTTACCCTTGAAGAACAGCAGCAAACAACAAATATTCCGAGCCAAAATCAAGCATAAGACCTCAAACCAAGCTTCAAGGGACCTCAACTCCAAGGTGAAGGTGTTTGGCTAAGGGTCTCTTTGCAAAATTGTAGAGAAAACTCAATTTCAAGCACGATATATATAGAGAGAGTGAAATTTTGCTCACAAAATTTTCTAACCCCAAAAATAGGGGAGACACCTCCCCTTATATAGAAAATGCAAGCCAAAGCTTGCTTGAATCCATCCATACACGTGTATGGAGATGGCATTCAGTGATCAACAGCTAGCACAGCTGGCACAGAAAATATTTGAAAAAGGAGAAAAATGGTTGCCGGCCATCATTGGTGGCCGACTGAACATCAGTGTAGTTGACCGGCCACCACTAATGGCCGATGGGCACAAGCCCTGGCCGATGAGTTGTAGGGGTGGCCGGCAGGCCATCCCCTCCTCCATGCATGAAGCAACAAGCTCTTGGTTCACAACCAAGCACAAAACAGACAAGTTTCAAAGGCTCAAAGGCAAGGCGCTCAGCCAAGAACTTCGAGTGTTCAAAACGAACAAAAACATGGATGATCATCGAGTGTTCAAACGATGACTTCCAAGTCTTGAGGACAGTCAAAAATGGGGTGTCTACACTTAATTAACTTGAGTTAAGGGTAGTCAATTGGGATTATTTTATTCTAATTAATTGGGTCTGAATCGAATTTCAATTAAACCTATTATAAATTTCTAAAAATTCTAAATAACACATATACGTAATCAATTTCATGTTCAGATGCCGATAAGGCCTTTAATTCGCATATTGAAATAGATATTTCTACGTTAGACAAATATAAATACAAATAACACATAACACATGCAATTAACTTGGGGTTTCATCTTAATTACTTGTTAAGCATTCTTAATCAAGGGTTACAGGCTAATCACGGGTTGGGATTGTTGCATTAAGCTTTTCAAAGTCACCATCCCCGTTACTTCCTTCTTTCTTGCAACACTCTTCCTTTTCTTACAAAAAACTCTCACTCTTTTAAGAAAAACCTAACTTTTTCAGCAATGTCTTCCGACTCCAGTTCTGATCTGGTTTGTCGGTTTTCATGTGAAATTGTCCAACTTATTGAGAGTAACAAATTTGACTCCCAAATAACAACCAGTCTTACTGTTGGTACTGGAGAACTTGGCCCCTGTGTTCTGACCACTTTCCCAAATGGTCTATCCTCTTACTACCTCATTGCTGATAGAGAAACTCTTTTTTTAGACCAATCTTCTCTCTTATAGATGAACTGGTCGACGGGCCCCAAATCATGGCCCAAACCGACTGATGCTCGGGTGAAGAGGATGACCACTTTTGAAGGGGACATGTGGCAAAATTTGGGCATCTATCACGCCATTCAACTGTCCACCATTTCATTTGAGGCAGACCCTTGGCTAATTGGTGCAACCATATGTTTTTGGTTGACATCCTGTAACTCTATGATACTTTAATCTGGTATGGCTTCTCCCACCATCCTTGACGTTATGCACCTTAAAGGCTTTCCTGCTCTTAGCCAAGACATTCAAAGTAGGAAATTATGGCAAGTTTATTTCAGATCATTATAAGAAAACTGGCATACCCATAGTAATCGAAAAAACGGCCGTCAACCTATACTGGCCATGTTATTTCCTTTTTTGAGTGGGTGGCCTTAGGATTACCAAAGACTACCTTACACTAGCCCTTCTAATCCAAAAGGGTCAACAACTGATCTTTGTCCTTTTTCTTTTGGCCACCATGTATAGAGGCTTATTTTCCTTCCATTGCAAAAAGATCAATCAAAGTGTAGGAGGTCCTTTTTAGATTCTCCAGGCCTGGCTTCTTGCCTATTTGCTAGAAATCAGGTCCAATAGGAGAATAGACTACACCTCTAACTGTGAGACTTATGTTGATTTTTTTTTCTTTCCCATTGACCTCTCACTTTTGTCACTTTTGCACAGTATTTTTCCACCTTTTTTCAACTTCACCATCGACACAATTCCTTTTCTCCCTTTTCAATCATTTCTCTTTTTTTTTCGCCTCCTTGTCTTACATGTATGCTGATCCAAACTCCTTAACTGATGATCAATGGCAAGCCCAAAAAAAATAGTTTGGAGCATTTGTTTCACACCCAAGCACATTCTAGTTAGGTGCTCCATTTCTAGCAATAGGCACTCCACCTGTAACTTTGAAAGTTGCAACCCTTGCCAATGGGCCAAGCAATTTGGCCTCATCTAGAGTATTCGTCTCCCTTATGTTCACCCCACTATTTATGAATATGTGACCACAAGGGTCCAATTCACTGAGCAACCATCCCCTTATACCATTCTGGTTGAGAACCAAAAACTTTTGCATTAACCCAGCTTTTATGCCTTCTCAGCCAATGCCAGTATGAGCAATAGATTCAGGGAATGGTGGGCCATCGTCAGTGCTGTCATACTCCACAAGTCACTAGAGGAATACCTACCCTGTCTTTCACTTTTCCATTGATAGAGCCGAATCTGTAAGATATTCATTCTTTATCTTTTATTTATTTTTTATTTTATCTGCTTTTTTGTACTTACTCTTGTACTTACAATTTTCCCTCTTTTGTACTTTTCTTTTGATAGTCGATGTCCCATGGGAGGTTGGTGCCTCTGCTAGTATCTCTCTTCCTCTACCTCCTCTGTTGGCCAAGACCTCTGGCAAGGCTAAGGCCCCCAAAGTCTATGCCAAGAGCCCAAGAGGAGAAGGAATCCCTTGGATGACTCCCTCATGGCCTCTACCTTCAAAGCCTATGATGCAGAGCTAGAAAGGAAGAAGACTTCTTCAAAGAAAGCCGCCAAACGAGCCCCACTACAACAGCTGGCCTGGATCTTGAGGATCTCACTCTTGAGGAGAAGAGATTCATCCTCGAAGATCTGTCTTTGCCAGAGTAAGCCTTGGTTTATGAGACTGCCCCTTTTATAACTTCTCAAGATATTATCCCAAAGCCGACCTCTTCTTTAGATGAGGATAATGTTCCCATCATTTCCCTCCTTGCCAAGTCTGCCAATAAAGGCTAAAATCCCTCAAGTTTAATTCTTTTCTATTGTCTTCTTCTTGCGCTGGTTCACATTATTTATCTCTTTCTTTCTTATGCTGTTTATGTGTGTGTGTTTTTTTTTTAGCCAAAAAGAAGGAAACTCCTAGTCACTGAGGATACCAACAGCCCGCCTGTGAACAACATGAGGATGAATTTGTTCCCTCCATAGCAGAGATAGTGGCCAAACTTGTCCACTATGCTGCTACTGCTATGCTTGTCACTCCCTTTCAATCTGTCCCCCTTGGGGATGATGAAGTCAGGGCCTATCACTACTCTAGCCCTGAATTTGAGTCTTCAAGGAATGATAGTTCAGCCCTCCAACTTAATCGACAAAGGTTCCATCGACATGATGTTGCCTCATCTTCACAAGTTGGTACTGAAACACATCCACAAGGGGGCAAACCACTGTGGTTGGGGAGACCCCTTTTTCTTCTTTTGAAATAGGAGATCAAGAAGAAGAACCAACCTTTCATCCTAATCTTGAGGCTTTCTTAGGGCCAAACCAAATGACTGAAGACCTTCTTTTTGAGGCTGGACTTAGAGACTCTGCAATAAGGGAGCAAGAAGAAAAAGTAACCCCTCATGCTAGTCCAGAGGCCTCTCTAAGTCTTGACCCTGCTTCTGAAACCATCATAGATCCTATTACTGAGCTACTTATGACGACCCAAACCTAACCTAATAGGTTTAGCATCGTAACCGGCCAGTAATCCTAAGATTACCGAAGGCCTCTGAAACAGATTAGCAAAATACAATGTCTATAGAGTTGTGCAAACTTATATGGGACATAAAATTTCAAACTTTATATACATATATTAATGTATCATTCTTATGTCTTCCCAATACAGATAAAACAAAAGGGACTTAGCCCTATTACAGATAACCGAAAACTTGTCCAAAAGACGTAAGAAAGTAAAAAACTGTTCACTTGACATAACATTGAACACAAAGACTTCTAGGAACCTTCACGTGAGGCGCATTGGTTGGCTTGACAGAAACAAATATAGACTGGAAGTCTCAAGCCTGGTCATGCAATTGATCACCTACATACATAATATAAATAATGAGTTGGAGCCTAGCAAATAACAACATTGTAAAGGTTTTATGAATGATGTCCATAACAAAGTCAAAAATCAAAATTTAGATCAGAAATAGATTCATATACTTATTCATATTTGTAAACAGTTATACGTGGTACATCCATTAGCGCTAATAGCTCTGATTGGTCATAAAGACCCATATACAGAACAGATGGTCATTAAGGCCCATATTCATATCTGACATATGATTGTGCACAATCGTAACAAATAACCATATAGGTATCATAGATAGTTTCATGATTGAAACCCATAGAGATCCCTGGTACCGGCTAGCAGATAACAGATTACAGATTCACATAATGCTAACGATGCCACGATACATTTCAAAAATTGGATAATCATTCATCTATACAGAAAATATCATTTCAGAAAACAAATCTAATCATATCCGTCAGAAAATTCTTATACTTGAACATATCTTTACAAGATTGTTACTCACAGATAGCTCTAGAAGCAGAACAAACGAATCAAATAGATTAGACGGATATTGGAGAGTGACCTATACAAGCACATGACAGATACACATTGAAACACACACTTTGTAAACACTTATCTTATTTAATTTCTTTCTAGGTGTGTTTCTAATCCTTATCCTCATTATTGTAACCTAAATCATGGCTTAAGAATGCCTAAGATAGAATGAGGATGTAATTATGCACTTTGAAACACTTTGCAAAATTTCAAAAAATAGGGCAGTTCGTTCGAGCGCACCTTTGTTCGCTCGAACGGTCTGCAAAGTCTGCAAAAGTATTTGGAGCTTGAATTTTATGCTCGAGCCAACTTCTTGGTCGCTCCAGCCAAGACTGAAAGTAAAGAGTGGTCGCTCGAGCTATCTTTTGGTCACTTGAGCCAGCCAGCCATCAATCTCTACAAAACTTCTAAGAGCTTGAAATTTACACTCGAGCGACGGTTTGGTCGCTCGAGCGATGCGACCAAACTCTAGAATTTCAAGATTTGCATTTAAGGTTCAAAACATAAGTTTAACACACCAAAACCCATTCTTTTGGGCCAAAACTTTAGAAAACACTTAGAAACTCATAGAATGTCATGAATTGAAGATCATTTCGCAAAATCAAGGCCAAAAGCTTGTCAATTCTTCAAAACTATGCTCTTCTTTATATGTTATGAACATGCATGGAACAATCTAAGTTCTTTACTTTGTATACATGATCAATTAAGACGAAATGAAATAGAACAAGATGAATTTCCAAAACCAAGTTAAAATAATAATATGCATGAGAGAATCCTTGGAAATTTACTTCAAATTGTGATAAAATATGCATGCATGCATGATTTGTTTCCCAATTCTACTTTGTTATCTCAAATCATGCTTTAATTCCTACTTTCTCTTGAATTCTCAAGGAAGTTAGCTTAATGTCTCAAATGAGAGTTGAATTCGTACCGAATTCTTCAATCTTCTAGAATTCTTGTAGTTTCTTGTATAATTCTTTCAATTGCCTAGCAATCTATCTCCTTTAAGCTTGAATTCACTCTTCTCACACTCTCTCGCTTTCTCTCCCACGGTTTAAGGCTCAAAATGATGAAGAAAAATGAGTTCTAAAAATTATAGCACATATTTATAGCTTGGATTAAGTTAACTTAATTAATATTGAATTAAGGTTAATCAAGCTTACTTATGTCTAATTAGTTTATTCTAATTATTTGATTCTGAATCGAATTCTAATTAAACCTACCATAATATTCCAAAAATTCTAAATTAAACGTCGACTTAGTCAATTTCGTGTTTGGATGCCGATAAGGCCTTCAATTAACAGAACAAAGCAGAATCCTGAACAGATATTCCTATGGCTAACAGATAGGAATTTAAATAACAGGCAAATCACACAATTAACACATAATTCCACTTCACCACTTGATTAACTTTCTTAATTATAGATTAACGGTTAATTACAAATCAGGGTTATTACACTACCTCCTCCAGGTATACCCTTTTGTTTTCCTTCTTACTATTTATCATTTGTTTTTACTGATTCTTATACTTATTTGCAGCTGCTGGGTCTGAAATTCATCTTGAACTTTCATCTAAGGTTCTTACTGAGCCTCCACCTACTCAAACCACACTTATTCAGCATGATCAAGGTATTACTTTTTTTTTTTCCCACTCATACTCTTTTTGTACTCCATGCTCCATCGGCCATATAATATGCTGCTTTCTTAGGCCCTCTTATCGACAGCCACACTTCTGAGGTGGGGCCACTTCCATATCCTATTATCCCTACTGAAGTGAGGGCAGCTACTACTACTGAAGAGGAGATTCCCATCCCTTCTCCTGAGATCAAACAACCTCCACCCCTTTGCCTCTGGCCAACACCACTGAAGATGAGGTTCCTATCTCATCTTCTAAGGTAGAGCAACCCCTATGTCACGCCCAAAAAAATACTTACAATAATTCATCTATAATTGACTAATACCAGATGACATAAACAGAATAATAGACTTTCATTAATCAGAGTTAACTTACAAAAGCAACACATGCGACATACATTCATAAGCTCTACCATGAATCTATAGCATGTGATACTAACTTAATGATCAACAAATAGGTGCCCTATAGGCTTACATCTTTCCAAGACTATACTTGGTTACAACAAAAGAGAGAGCCTTAAGCTCAATATAAAGCCCTAGGCTTGTACAAATATTAAATACAAAGCAACAAAACAGAGCCTTCAGCTCCCAGGTCCTCCCAAGCTATGTCCTCGGATGAGGCATGTCTCCAGCACCTGAAAATGATTTCCCAAGTAGGGTGAGCCAAAGCCCAGTAGAAACAATCTAACATAATATATGAACTTTAACAAAGTTATAAACATGATGCACATGACCAATGCTCAAAGATAAAATCATTTACAATTCTTTTTCTAAAACCATATTATGCCAAGTATTACATCCCAATCCATTTTATATCAATTCTTTTCATGTCATTTCATATCTCCTCAATTCATGAGTCATAACCATTGTTGTCTAGACAACACAACTGAGACTACAACTTAGTGATTTTCTTATCACACAACCATTACACACACAAATACTTCAATTTGCCATTTTAAGAAAATTTTGTCCACCGAAATCGGCACTCATGTATATGTGCAGTTTTTGAGACTTGCACCTAGGACACACAGGCCAATTTAATTTAATGGTGTCCATCTCCTTTCTCCTTCCAAACATGGAGTACATCCTCTTTCTCCTCCCAAACGTCATACATATACAATGTATTAAAAACATAAACATATTCAATGACAACCAATAAGGAATTAGTTTCAATTTACTTAATCCTCATGCAATTTCTACAACAATCACCGATAGCCAAAAACAGATATTTCTAAACAGATATACAATTTTCTCAACAGATAAATCATTCAAATTTTCATAAATGAGAGATAACACGTATCTAACTACACCATTTAAATAATTGTCTATCTAATTTCACATTTCTTATACAATTTCCATCATTTATACAAAACAATTGTTGAAGGCATTTTAGGGCAAAACTTCACTTTTTCCCAATCTCATCCCAAACACCAAAATCAACCATTTTAACATAACCCAAGGTCATAACCATTCCCATAACCATTTCCAAGACATTCATTTGAAAACCCTTCTTTAGAATTTAAACCCGAAACCATAGGTTTGTTAAAATCACCTCAGAACCCAATGTTTCTCGTACATCAAGAAATAACCAAGTTAAAACTCATAGAGAGTGTAGAAGGTCCTTACCTTAAAGCTAGGTGTCGAGCAAAGCAAAGGAGAAACTCCAAAGACGCCGAAACCAACTTCTATTTGGATGGAAGCGGAGCTCTTGAAACGCTTTACCTTTTAATCAAAGGCACAAGGGTAAAGAGATCACTAGATCTAGGTGAAAATGTTGAGAGAAGGCAAGTTTTAGAGAGAGAGAGAGAGAGTCCTAATCTAGGGTTTTGAGAGAGAAAGAGATGAAAAAGTGATGTAAAAAAGTGCTGCTGCGAACTGATATACGCACAGTCTGCTTGAGCGCAAGAAATGACGCTCGAGCTCCAAGACACAAAGAAAAAGGGCATTACTGCTCGAGCGCAAGAAGTGCCGCTCGAGCGCAACCCAATCGAGCGTAGGAAACTCCGCTCGAGCGTAGAATGCATTCTCCTAGTAGTTTTGCAGGCTTGCAAAAGTACTGAGAGTTTGCAAATCCTACTTAATCGCAAGAAGTGCCGCTCGAGCGGAGGACCAAAAATCTAGGCAACAAAAGCTTGAAAACCAAGCAACCAACTAGTTTCAAATGCAACACGACAATTGACAAACCAAACTCAAGGAAGTATAAGGGAGGAAAGACATTAACAACATTCAAAAACTATGAAATCTGAGTCTTGGATATAAAAGGGGCGGGTCTAAACCAGAAACGCTATAACCTTCCCCCCTTAAAGAATTTCATCCCCAAAATTTCAAATCAAGTCTTAAAACTGAGTTAAAACCAATTACAACAATGATAACCATTCAATTCCATCACCATGACCCATTTTTCGTTCACCCATTTTTATCAACTTGATACATAAGTTCCAAGATTGAAAGTACAATTTAACTTTTCCCAAAACATATACAATGTTCATATTAGATCCACATTTCCACAACACATATAACATGTACAATATTTCTATATCTTCCAAAACATATACCATGTTTTCACATTCTCAAACATATACAATGCTTTTATATTTCATTAATATAATAAAATTTCATTACATGCTCAAACATCAACAAATAAGTCTGGATACTTCTCACAGACTTCCAACTCGCGTTCCCAAGTTGCTTCCTCAACTTCGTAATGTTTTCACAATACTTTAACCAAGGGAATTGTCTTACCTCGCAAGACTTGGTCCCGCCTATCCAAGACTCTCACCAGTCTCTCCTCATATGAGACATTCGAATCTACCTCTAAGTCGGTCCAATCCAACACATGTGATGGATCTGGTTCATACTTCTGAAGCATGCTAATGTGAAACACATCATGAACCCCAGACAGCTGTGGCGGCAAGGCCAGACGATAAGCTACCTCTCTAATCCGCTCGAGGATCTCAAAAGGCCCAATGAATCGAGGGGACAACTTCTCATTCTTCCTAAACCTCATTAGACCCCTCCTAGGTGATATCTTCAAGAAGACATGATCTCTCACCTCGAAAGACAAAGGTCTCCTCCTACGGTCAGCATAACTTTTTTGGCGACTCTGGGCTGTAACCAACCTCTAACGGATAAGTGCAACTTTCTCCATCATTTCTCATACCAACTCCGAGCCCAACATTGGTGCATTACCCACCTCGGCCCAACATACAGGAGATCTACACGGTCGGCCATACAAGGCCTCAAATGGTGCCATGCCATTGCTAGACTGGAAGCTCTTGTTATAGGCAAACTCCACTAAGGGCAAGTGCCTCTCCCACGAACCCTTAAAATGAAGGACATAACCCGGAAGCATATCCTCTAAAATCTGAATGGTGCGCTCTGACTACCCGTTAGTCTAAGGATGATACACAGTGCTAAAAGTTAGTCTCATGCCCAAGGTACTCTATAGGCTATGCCACAACTGAGCCGTGAAATGTGGATCTCTATCTGAGACAATCGTCACAGGGACCCTGTGCAACCTCACTATGCCCCTAATATACAGGTCGGCAAGATGATCTTGAGTCACTCACATGCATAGGAATAAAGTGCGCCGACTTGGTTAACAGGCCAACTACGTCCCAAATGGCATCACTACCCCATTGAGTCCTTGGAAGGCTCACAACAAAATCCATCGTGACATGCTCTCACTTCCACTCGGCTATAGGCAAGGGTTGCAACAAACCCGCTGGCCTCTGATGCTCAGCCTTCACTTATTGACAAGTGAGGCACCTCGATACAAACACAGCCACATCCTTCTTCATATCCCTTTACCAAAATTGTCAGTTAAGTAAGGATGGCAATGGAGGGCAATGGAATGGATATTAATTCCCCATCCTGATTCCCCTATAATTATTTTTTCCCATTCCCCATTCCCCATCCCCTATGGGTACTACCCTCTTCATCCCCTAATAGGTTTGGATTTTCCCTAACCCAACTTCACCTTTCCCCCCCCTAAAGTTCATAACTAATGCTAAATATATGTTTAATTCAATTTTTTTGATTTAACAACAAAATCAAATACACATTAATTAATTAATTAATTAAGAAGTTTGTTTTAAAGTACTCGAATATATAATTTTAAGACAATCAAATAAGTTTTTAGTGATTGAAAAAAAAATTGTATAATTATGAGTGTTTTCACCTGATGGCGCCACATCAGAACATTTTAAAGACAATAAAAGAAAAAAAAAAGCTTACAAGAATCATGTAAAAAGGAGATTTAATATTAGATGAAATCAGTAACTCAAATGTAATCAGACCCAAATTTTGTACAAATTTTTCAATTGAATTTCATTAACATCTATATTTACAACACACTAATTCAACTAAAAGCAAAAGGAATAAAAACAATTTTTTTAAAAAAATGCAAAAGTTAAAGGTAACAAAAAGTCCAATTCAACAATGTGCATTTTTGACATTTCAACTCTAATTTCTTATAGCAACAACACTCCAACAGCAGTGGCAACACTCCAGCAACAACAACATTTCATCAAGACTAATCTATGCATAAGCCCTGTCAAGATCTGTCTGCACCAATGCTTCACTACTCTAATGTTCACTCTCTTGTGCTTTTGTATGTACCTACCTCTCTCTCTCACACATACACTCACACATACAAAAAGAGAGAGAAAGAAAAATGAAAAGAAACCAGATTAATTACATATTGGTTAGAAGATTTACAAGTTACTAAGACTGACAAAAAGATCCTTTCCTACTCAATGACAAAAAGATCCTGTTCCTGTAGGCACAAATCTACCTGATAGAGATGAAGGAGGCAAAGATTTGCATCCAGACTATATGTTTATGATGAAACCTGGTTGTGACAAACTATTCTGTTATTGTATTGAATAAACAAAATAAAAATGAATATGCACATATTTAGCACAAAAAAAAAAAGGGACACAATTATTAAAATATAGGCAACATATTCACAATCAAAATGAAAAACACGACAAGAATAGCAAGTAAATAATTGTATATCATTGCATTCTAATGGGTATTCATTCTTTAAACAAAAAGAACTAAGCTTGTTCTAGCTATTTGAATGTCATAATGTGCAAAACAATTTTCTAGGAATTGACAATCATAGATACACCATGACAAGGAGTTTCATGCTACAATTTATTATAGAATTATAAGTTACATCCACATCTACTTATCACTACATTGCCCACCCAAATTTCTCTAATTTTGACACTCAATTTGGGTCATGGATACAACTAGCCACAAATTGTTTTCAACTAGCATGTGTCCACACATTATTTAGTATCAGATATCACAGAATAAAGCTTGTTCAAAGAAACATTTCTTTTTTTGGGGCAGGGTAGTAGACCAGTGGTCTATGTAGCTGTCCACTGGGACACAGTGAGATGTTCAGGTTCAAGTCAATGGAGCCATCCATTGACGGATCCAAGATTCAAAATATACATAGGTTTTATAATTTTTGGAGGTGCATCGCAACATTCATAAACTACATTAGAAAACATAACTTCTAATAGCATAAAGAATTTGAATTCATTCATATCATTCAAAATTCAAAACCCGAACCATTTCTTATAGTAGTTGTAGGTCATTGGGGGAGATAATGCCATCCTGCGTGCAATGATTAATTCGAGGATAGGCCCCGCTGTAGCTCGACTTTTTTGCTCCCCCATTTCGGAAGTTTGAAAGAAAGCCCTACAGTTTAGACTCCCAGGGTTCTGAATCTAATTTCACAAGTGCAATGTGAAATTGATAATCACCAAAGAGTCCAAATCCAACAAACCTTTTTGGAAAATCGATTTTCAATCAAAAATGCCAAAATTGGACTGTTTTGCTAGATACAGAGTTGCCACCTAAATATTTTATTTTGGAGAAATTTAGGAAACCCATGACTCGTGCCAAAGGCCACTTGTCCATCATCACCAAAGTTGCCTCGGCTTGGGAACTTAGGTACGAGAGGGGAAGGTCATGAATTGAGCACCCCCGCTCGCCTGATCAAAGATCTGCCTCTACTAATCATGATATGATTTTTATGTGCATTATGTATTCTTGTTCTGGTTATTAGGCTATCTTTACTATGTGATGCGCACAAGCAAGTATAGACTAGTTTGCTCAAATTGGAATAATTCAATTTCATGTTTGTTTTGCGAAAAGGGTTTGAATTTGCCACCTCAAGTGGGCTTAAAGTTTGCGAATTTGCCACTTAACAAAGTGGGCTTAAAACTATGAATTTTCCACTAGACAAAGTGGCCTTAAACATACATTCGTTGAATCATTCTAATTCGAACAACAAGCTTCATCCATAGGCATTCAGCAATTTAACATATAAGCATTTAGCCTCATGGCAAGCATGCTAGTAATGGCAATCACTCACACTCATGCAAGTATGATAAAGCACTAAAAACTCACCTAGTACTCCAAGCTAAGAAGATATGAGTTAGAAAAAATATGTATGATTCCTAACTATGCAAAATGTCTAATGCAACACATACAAAGATGCAATTACTAGGCTCGGCTACTAAGCATGGCATATGAATTGATTTGATAACATGAGGTTAAACACGTATTCAAGAAGGTATTGAAATGACAATGCAGTTTGAATGATGTGCCGAGCCTCGGTGCATGCAATACGAGAT
>JAXFYN010000144.1:143150-305357 GCA_036172215.1 Camellia granthamiana
AGTATTTGGGTGGGTCTTAAGTATTGCAAATTCGAAGTTCTATTACCATATATGTGTTTATCATAGTTTATAATTTTTAATTATGAGTTAAGTAGTATGTAATTATGACTTAGGTCTCATTTGGTTATTTACTATTTTAATTTAAAAGTCAAAAAAATGTTAAAAAATTAAAAAAATCAACATATTATACAAAAAAAAGTCAAACATTCTATTGTCTCTTTGCTTTTTAATATATCATCATATAGAAAGGTTATGACATTTTTTAGTCTTGACAAAACTTTGTTGCATAATCTTGCCACTTTCAATTATAATCAAAGTATTATAACAGATTATAACAAAACAAACACTACTAAAAAAAACACTTTTTGCGACCGCCACAAGCTGTCGCAAATAATAAAAATACAATCGCAAAAGATTTTTTGCGACGGCCTATACGACCGCAGATAGGGGACGCAAATGTTGGGGTGGCAAATACTTTTTGCGACGGCAAAACAACGGCCGCAAATTATTTGCGACTACCTAAACTATTTTTTGTGACAGCTATTTTTTCCGTCGCAAAAAAAAAAAAAAAAAACTTTTAGCGACCATTGTTTTACTGTCGCAAATAATTATTTCTTAAAAACAAAATCATATACGGGTTTGCTACAACAAAAAAAATCAATTACAAGCACCAAACAATTTTTTGTTAATGAAAAATAACAAAATTAACAAATTAATTAAATTTATAATAGACATTATCCATTAACCACCCTTAAATACACTGTACTAAAAAATTCAAGTCTTCAAAAAAAAGAAAAAAAAAGAGCAACATAATCTTTGGTTCCTAACATCACCCGCTCGATCATATCAACTATTCCCTCAACAAAATCTGCAAAAACATATATCAAACTCAACCAGGTGCCTTCATATTATAAAATGCTATGTAGTTAAACACAATATAAATTCAAAGAGACAGCCATTCTTGAAAGAGTGAAATCCCAACTATTGAAATTCTAAAAATAAAATAATATATGAGTTAGAGTTTATTGGGGCCAACTGAAAATAAAAAGTTACTAAATCTTTTTGAAACCAAATAGACTCGTCAAAAAAATGTAATAACATAATTAAATATATATTTTTTAAATTCCTTCATTTTGTCTTTAAAAGTATAATTTTTGCAAGGTGATCCACAATCTATAAGATGCTAGTCTGCAGGAGTAAATCCAGTAGAAAACCAGAACAGAGACAATATGATACCCAAATCAAAAATTCAAAATTTCCACAACCCATCATAAAAAACCTATAAATTACAGTAGGTTCTTCAATCTCAGTTCCAATTGGGCATCTAGGATTTTTTTTGTACAACAACAACAGCACAGAAACTCGCAGTATCCAAAAAAACAGCACAAAAACTATCAAATACCAATTAAAGAGAAGCGAAGAAAGAAGAGAAAAGAGTGCACCTTTGAGATCATGGGAGCTCCAATAAAGAGAGACTCAAATTTGAAATGAGAAAGCCAAAAGAATGTAGGGTTTGAATATTAAAGAGCTAATCTCATGAATGCACTCCCTTGAGGTTAACGACCAAACTTTCACAGATTCCTTACTGACAGATGCCAAATAGTCTCCGTTAAGATCCCAGCACAGGTAGTTTACCACTCCATAGTGCCCCTGATTCCAGAAGGTACCGATGCCACATGAATGATTACATAATCTCAATATGCCACGTGAATGATTACATAATCTCAATACAGAACATAATCATCAATGGAATAATAGAAGACAAATACAAACCTGGAATGCGTGAGTTTGTCTATCAGTTTCGACATCAAAAATGGACACCACCTTAGCTGATGCTGTTGCCAGTACATGTCCACTTATTGGTTGAAATCTCACCTGAGCACTGCCTCCTTGCTACACCAAGTAACAGATAATCAAAACTCAAGGATAATACAGTGCAACTTCAGTAGAAATTTGGAGACATGTGAAACAAAAGAGAATGTTACAAAATCCAACCTTAGAAACACGAGCGCAAGTGAATGGATTGATATTCCAATAGCGAATTTCATTGTTACTATCACAAAAACAGAAAAGATCGTTCTTCTTGGGATGGAAATCCAGGGATATAACATGATTAGGGTGCCCGGTGTATGCATTTAAACAATAACTTGGCTGCAAAAATAAGCCCAATAAGTGTTTGTGGTGGTAATGATAAATAAATACAAACTTCATACATTGCAAATTTTAGGTTACCAGAATGTGAATAGTAGAAGCGTGGCTTGTAAATGCAAGAATTACAAAGATTATCATAAAAGAGAGGGTATAGACAATTACATTAGCCGCATCCCACAATCGCACAGACTTGTCAAATGATGCTGTTGCTAGCTGAGACGAATTTGGCCTAAAACGTACATCTGTAATCAAATATTGGTGTTCTTCCGGTGTGGTTTCTGTTTTCAGTGTATCCATACTCCAGAGGACAACCTGATGCATGTAACAGGAATAATTAACCATAACGCCTTTTGGATCAGCGCTTCTTATCTATGCTAACATTACTTTTACTCTAAGGTATGCTTATTGAAACATTAGTTCAATCGGTGGCTGGAACTAGCAGACACTCGCACCACAAATACATACATGTAACTAACGATATTGACATAGATCTTAAAGGAGAATATCCTTCGTCAAAATGCCAACTTTATGCATGTCATATATCACTAAAGTGAACCATTGTGTCCAGCCTGGCAACTGTAGTCTTCAGGTATTATATTTATTTTTTAATGTATGTATTTTACCTTCTTGTCATGTCCAGCACTAGCTAGCAACTTCCCATTTGAAGAAAAATGACAGCAGGTAACTTTATTCCTTGTCCTTATACAACCAACTTCCCCAAAGGAAAAACCTGAAATGGAGAATTTGACCATTTCTTAGTACTATTCAAACAGTTAGGTCAAACATAGCACACACAAAATACAACAATTGATTACCCTTAGAAGACTCTGTTTTATGCTCAGTAAGACCTGGTTTTAAGGTGCCATACAGATCTCTTCCCTCTCCTCCATCATGCGACAGAAATGAATCCATATTATCATCTAGAGAACCGACATCTCCAAAATGTTCTATGTCTTCCTGCACTAATAATCAATGTTTAGCTTCATGTTACACAGAAACTTCATCCATGAGATAGATTCATTCAATACAAACTTCATGTCAATGTCACTGCTAACAGATCAATCAACTAGAAAATCCAATCAGCATGATCAACAAACTAATTGAATATCACATATAAATCAAGCAAATTCAACACTAGGACTTTTTACCTTCCAAATTCAAATTTACCAGTTCTTGCCTCAACAAATTCAAAATTGCCGATAATAAATGAAATCTTGATTTCAAGTTAAAAACAATAATGTACTACTCACTATAATGTATTGAAGAAGAAATTGAGAGATATACACTAATAGATATGGAAAATGCAAGAAAATAGGGCAAGAATAAGATGAGTTGAACCAGTTGTGTGAGTGATTTTCCGATCACACTGCCCTCCTTAGTAATTCAGCTGTAGAACACAGGCAGAATAAATGGCACCCTGCTGTCCTGCACAGAAAGAGAAGGCTCTGGCGGTGGTTCTTCCACCCGGGGGCACTCCGACGATCAAGTCAGTATATCTTTCAAAGATAATCAAGTATTCAACTCACAAGCTTGAGTATAAAAAACATACCTTAGACCCATGGGGGTGCCTCTCTTTTATAGCCAATACAATCCTAGTCCCCATAGGAGCCTAACTCCAATGGACTCAGGATTATTGCTAATCTGGAACTCCCAGGGGGATTAAGATAAACCCTCTAAGAGTTTCATCTTTACCCAAACTGAAGTCTTCTCTCAATCTAGGACTCTGGTCCCTTGTCCGCTTATCTCAGATTCCGATATCTTCGGAGATAACCTCGGCAACTCCGAGATCACCTCGGCGTAACTACCACGACACGTGGCACCTCGGCTGACACGTCGGCATCACCTTGCCACGTGTTGATACTCAGAAAATATATCCCCACAACTGCCCCCTAGGTTCTATTACCTCGGCATTCTGAGGTGATGGAACCTATATCGTTACTCTTTTCCAGTACGTCGGCATAAGAATTTTCAGCCGAGATCATTCACTTCAGGCCGGCATGTCTTCTTTCAAGAACAAGAATTCAAACAAACTCTCCCACGCGCATGAGCTGTCGTGTATCACTTCTCAACCATTTCACTTATGTGTTTTATCCTTATTGGCTCGTGCCTGTAACGCGCTTGTAAGCCGTCTTTCCTCTGTCTGTGCCGTCTGACGTCTGCGTTACTCCAGGCGCATTAAATGCTTCTGTTTTGCCGCCATTTCAAGTTTTTTGACAAAAAATTTTGCCTCTCTCCTTTGTCTTTTCACTTTTGCATTCGTTTACTTGCTTTTTCTCTCTCTAGAGCTCTTTCTCTTCGAATTTGCCATTACTCAATCTCCAAGTTCTGCAACTGGTTTCATTCTTTCATTGAAGCTTTCGCCATTCTGTTGTGTCTGCAACTGTCGTTCGACTCCGGCGATCTTCACACCGGCTCCATTCTATCTGGTAAGCCTTTGTTCCTTTTCTCTTCAATTCTGTTAATATTCTTTACTTGCCACCTTTATTGCTTTGTTGAAACTTCCAACCTGTGAATCATATATTTAGATGCATTTTACTCATGATTTTGCTCCTGCCCATGTTTTGAATCACACGCACTGTTCATCACTTCTTGCACTTTTGCCCCTGTTCTTGGCCCTTTACTTCTCGTATTCTTTATGCTTTTGATAGCCCACCTTCGTTCTTGACTCTGAAAACTTGCTCTTGTTTTCTGTGTTTTTCCCAGATTCGAGCCTCTAATTTTTAGTTTCATAGTTTTAGGTTTGGAATTTGCCTATAGAACCCACCAATTCTTAGGAAAAAAACTGAAACAATCCTCACCAATATTTACCTAGGTTTTTGCCGAGGTTCCAATAACCATTTAAGAACATCTTTTTTCGGTAATCAAATTCCTTTACACCGAAATGATGGGAATGTGGAGACATAGGGTAAACACCCCAACCAAACTTGAGTTTTTTAGGCAAGAGTTCTCTATTCCTGATGATGTTCACCTTAGGCTAGTTGGGGATGACGATTCCATCATGCCTACAGACAATACGATGCCCTTTCCTATTGTAGCCTTTACTGAGTGTGGACTCCGGCTTCCACTGAACATTCTTTTTCGCGAGATTCTCCACTACTATTCGTTGAACCCCATGCAACTCACCATTAACTCCTATCGAGTGATAAACGGTATCATAGCCTTAGCTAGGCAGGAAAATGTTAGGATCACCCTTTCCGACATCCAATACTGTTATACAATGTGTGCACTTAACCTGAAAGAAAAAGGTTACGTCTATTACCTCAAGTCGAGGTCCACCGAATTCAAAATCGTAGCCGACCTCCCAGACTCCAACAAGGGGGCTGGAGATGACTACCTTATTGCCTCTGGAAATTGGGAGTTTGCCCCAGACGAAGATGTCCATCTATACCCTCTTCCTCGAACAGTTAAAGAGGGCAAGGGCAAGAGCCCACTGTCAATCACTTAGTTGTTTCTTTTCAAGTCTTCAAAACTTTATCTGTTTCTAATATCTTATTCTTCTTGCAGATGGTCGCAAGCCACCAAAGGATTTTCGCCAGTCCTACTTCCCAGGCAAAGACTTAAAGAAGCTCCTAGATCTGCCAATCGAAAAGCGCAAGGCTCCATTGGTACTGAATTTTATCCCGACGTATAAATCCACTCTGCCCGACGTCCCAAGGAAGAAGAAAAAGAGCCTCTCTCCTCCTACTGCTACAACTCAAACCGCTTCCATATCACGAACAGACCAAGGATCTACATCTGACCCAGCAGATTTGCCATCAACTTCGGCGCCATACTTGATCCCCATTCCTGAACGAAGACGTCGGCGAAGACTCGTCAAAACTGCCGAAATGGTTCGCCAAAAGCCTGTCGCCCAAGATCTCCTAGCCGACCTCCCCACCGACGTTGATGCTGCTCCGACTCAATCCATGCCCCCACCAAAGCCAAAAAGAACCAAGAAGGCCCCGCCAAAGGCCAAAGCCGCTGAGGTTGAAGCTGAGGATGCTCTGCCTATCTCACAATTGGCTGAGAGTAAAAAGACTGCTTCTGCTTTTGCAAAAAGGTCTGCTGAGGCTCAGCCATCAGAGTCCACCCAATCAAAGAAGCCGAGGTCATCGTCTGCGACGACCTCGGGTTCTAGAATACCAAAAGTCCCCTGGAAGCCTGAAATTACTTTAGAAGATAAGCCCGTTTTTGCCAATGATAGTGCTGATGATATAAACATCGGCGTGGCCCTTAGCACAGCTTTACTTCTCCCAGGTGATCTGGAGAAGAACGCCAAGATTAGTGAGTACGAAAATTACGCCTTGATGCTCCAACACTGTGTTCAAGTAAGTTTCTATACTTGGTAACCCGTCTTTGTTCAACTTTTCATACTTGTGAACTTTGTAATAACTTTTGTTTTATGCTCTTTCAGGCTGTTCAACATGCCCATTCTTTTTCCATGCAATCCTTTCAGAATAGGGAGAAGATGGCTGATATGAAGAGGGAAATTTCTGCCCTTAAAAGAGAGAACAAAACTCTTGAATCAAAAATGAAGAAACTGGAGGACCAGGCTGAGGCTGCCACCAAAGCCCAAACCCTAGCCTTAGAAAGGCCGAATCTGCCGAAGCCATTAGAAAGGTTGCCGAGGCCGAGAAGAGAGAGGCTGAGGACAAAAAAGCCCAAGCCGAAAAGGAACTCCAGGAGGCTTTGGCTACTAAAGAAACCGAGATCAAAGAAGTGGATGAGAAGGCTTATGCCCAAGGCGTGGCCGACGTGACTAAGGACTACAAGCTTCAAGTCAGGCAGGCATGCAACGGGGGTTTCTCCATTGGTTGGATGTCCCTGATAAAGAAACTTGACCTCCCTGCTGACTCACCTTTCCGCAACGCTGATGCTATTCCTCTTCCATTTCCTCCTCTTCCACCTCCAAGTCAGGCTGAAGAAGAATCTGAGTCTGAGTCGGATGGTGAAGATAATAATGATGATGAGGCCTTGGTAAGGAAGCCAAAAGATGCTAGTGAGACCAAGTCCCCTCCTCAGGATGATCAAGTCCTAGACTTGACTCATGAGGAGGATGAGGAGGTTGAGAAGGTGCCCAGGGAAGCTGATTCAGTTCAGTTATCATCCGACCTTCTTCTGGCTGAAAGAAGTCTTGACAAAACACTTGTAGAGATCGACGCCGAGGTTGCGGCAGAGAAGGCTGCCGAAGTAGTTTCTCAAGAATCTGCCGAGGTCCAGACCCAAATTGCTCCTGAAACTGAAGAATCATAACTTTGATGTTCCTTCTTTTCTTCTCTTTTGTACCTTTTTTGTTTTCTGGACAATGTATGCTTCCTTTCATGGCCGGTGTGCCTTTCTTTGTTATTTCGAAACAATTTACTTTTGGTTAGGCCGCAGTGCCTTCTTTGTACACAATTGCAACTGTTTTTCTCTGAATGCTTTAGTCTTTAATTTCTCTTGATTGCTTCTGCATGGTTCTATACTTAGAATATTTGGCATGCCTTTCATACTTTGCCTCCCTTGTGCAATCTTCTCGGGGTTACATACCTCGGGTATAATAACTAAAAGTTTTACTTCGGCAAGACACTGACCTGCAAACTTTTCATAAATTTTAACAAGTGTAAAACATATACTTATTCAATGTTGACTTTGCAAACTTTTCCTAAGTTGCAACAAATGTTTAATAGTAATCTCAGTCTAACATACTTGTAAATTGCTACAAATTTCAACAAGGACTAACATATACAGTAAACTTTTCTCAAGTTATAACAAGTGTTAAACAATGATCTACTTGTAAATTGCTACAAATTTCAACAAGGGTTTAAACAATATACTTACCTTTTACCTCAACCTGTAAATTGCTGCAAATTTCAACAGATGATCACATGTCGGCTTAACTTCAACTTGTAAATTGCTACAAATTTCAACAAGTGTTAAGCAATGATCTTTGGTTTAACCACTCTGTAGTTTGCTATAAGTCTGTAAGCAATAACATCGGCTTCACCTCGACTTGTAAATTGCTACAAATTTCAACAAGCGAAGAGGAACAGTAATCTCGACTTAACTTCAACTTGTAAATTGCTACAAATTTCAACATGTGAAGTTAAGGAACCATCTCAGCTTAACTTCAACTTGTAAATTGCTACAAATTTCAACATGTGAAGTTAAGGAACCATCTCAGCTTAACTTCAACTTGTAAATTGCTACAAATTTCAACAAGTGAAGCTAAGGTACCATCTCAGCTTAACTTCAACTTGTAAATTGCTACAAATTTCAACAAGTGAAGCTAAGGAACCATCTCAGCTTAACTTCAACTTGTAAATTGCTACAAATTTCAACAGATGTTAAGCGTCTTTGTCTTCTCTCTGCCCCCAATGTGAACCTAAGTTCCACTTGGGTTCTCATTATTCATGTCTTGTTGAAACAACATTATGTATCTTTATCAATCATATGTGTCTGAAGAATTCGGAAAAGATTTTATTGATCACATCGGCCAAAAATAATGCACATCTAATGATAGAAAAATTTCAAATTACAAGTGTTCCAAGGTCTTGGCAATGCTTTGCCCTCATTGTCTTCAAGTCGATAAGCTCCATTGCCTAATACCGAAGTAATTCTGTAGGGTCCTTCCCAGTTTGGGCCAAGCTTGCCCTCTCTGGGATCCTTCTTGTTGCCAACGACTTTTCTCAAGACTAAGTTGCCGACTTGAAAATCTCTTGGATTGACCTTCTTGTTGTAAGCTCTGGCAAGCTGTTGCTGGTATACTGCAAGCTGAATTGCAGCCTTCTCTCTTCGTTCTTCCAAAAGATCCAGATCTCGGGCTAAGAGTATATCATTAGTCCCATTCTCAACTCCCTGGGTTCGGATCCCTGGGATGCCGACTTCCAGTGGAATGACTGCTTCTGTGCCATAAGCCATGGCAAAGGGGGATTCCCCTATTGATCTTCTCGGCGTAGTCCGATATGCCCAAAGCACGTTGGGCAATTCGTCTACCCACTTCCCTTTTGTTGCCTGCAGCCTCTTCTTTATTCCATCCAAAATTACTTTGTTGGATGCTTCTGCTTGCCCATTACTTTGGGGAAAACTTGGTGTTGAAAAGTAATTCTTGATCTTGAATTTTGCACAAAAGTTCTTGATGAGTTTGCTGTAAAACTGCGTTCCGTTGTCCGCAACGATGGCTCTTGGAATGCCAAATCTGGTGATAATGTTTTTCCATATGAAATTCTTGATGTCAACATCTCGGATTTTGGCAAGAGGTTCTGCCTCTATCACTTTGTGAAGTAATCTGTTGCTACCAGCAAGTATTTTCTCTGCCCAGTTGCTTGGGGAAGTTGTCCAACCAGATCCATGCCCCATTGGGCAAACGGCCAAGGGTTGGATACTGGATTCAGGTTAGCAGCTGGCTGATGAATCAAAGGTGCAAACCTTTGCATTGTTCGCACTTCTTTACGTATGCTTCTGCATCTTTTTGCATGTAGGGCCACCAATACCCCTGGGTAATGGCCCTATGGGCTAGTGATCTACCCCCCAGCGTGGCTTCCACAAATTCCTTCATGAATTTCATATAAAAAATCTTCAACCTGCAAAGGGTGTACGCACCTTAAAAGGGGTCCAGTGAGGACCTTCTGTAGAGATGTCCGTCCGCAGTCAGACTGAATCTTGCCGACTTCAATCTGACTTTGTGTGCCTCCTTTCGGTCTTCTGGCAGCTTTCCTTCTTTCAGGAATGCAACAATTGCATCCATCCAGCTTGGCCCCATGTCCACACACATTGCTTCCTGCTTTGTGTTCTGTGGTTCTATGCTCGGGCCCGACATATAGTCAATCATAATTGTTCTTGTTTTTCCAGTCTGTATTGAACTTGCCAGGTTGGCCAACGCGTCGGCGTGGTTGTTATCATCTCGGCTTACTTGGAGAAGTCGGCAGTTCTGAAATAGGGCTGCCAATCTGATGACCTCTTTGCATATGCCGACATCCTCTCGTCTCTGACTGCAAATTCTCCTGTTGACTGGTTAACAATTAACTGTGAATCACAAAAAACTATTACCTCATCTGCTTCTGCTGCTGCTGCCAGCTTTAGTCCTGCAATTAATGCTTCGTATTCTGCTTCATTGTTTGAGGTCTTGAACCCCAAACGGATGGATTGTTCTATTATTTCTCCATCTGGAGATATCAGTAGCACTCCTGCCCGTGCTCCTTGTCGGTTTGAACTTCCATCGACAAACAGTCTAGAATGAGTCGCCGATGTAAATGTTGCAGGGTCTGAGTTTTTCCTTCCTTTGCTTTTTTGCCTTTGGCTAGGATTCGCCTTGCTTGCTGGGACCTCGTTAATCTTGGCTCAACGAAGCCTGATGTTCGATGGATTCAGGCGTGAATTCTGCCACGAAGTCGGCCAAAACTTGGCCTTTAATTGCTGTTCTTGCCTAAACTCCAGGTCATACTGGCCCAGGGCTACGGCCCATCTTGCTATTCTTCTGTTAAGTCTCGTTGTTGTAACAAGGACTTTAGTGGGTGCTCTGTTAGAACCACAATCTTGTGCGCCTGAAAATAATGGTTCAATTTCTTTGAAGCCATTACTAAGGCTAGCATTAATTTCTCCAGTGGTAGATACCTTGTTTCTGCGCTGGCCAAGGTTTTGCTTACATAGTAAACAGCCTTTTGCTCCCCTTTTTCTTCTCGGATTAACACTGCACTTACTGCATGTTTCTGAAACTGCCAAGTACAAAAGCAGTTCTTCCCCAAGTTCAGGTGTTGAGAGGACTGGGGCCGTAGTCAGGTACTTCTTCAAGTTGGCCAATGCGGCCTCACACTCCTCTGTCCAAAGGAAATCTGTGGCTTTCTTCACCAGGTTGAAGAAAGGTTTACATTTGTCTGAACTTCGGCTTATGAACCTGTTTAGGGCTACGGCCCTTCCAGTAAGCATCTGTACCTGTTTGGCCGATGTTGGGCTCTATAAATCTAGGATGGCCTTGATTTGATCTGGGCTGGCTTCAATGCCCCTTCTTGTTACCAGGTACCCTAAGAACTTACTAGATCCAACTCCAAACGCGCACTTTGATGCGTTGAGTCGGAGCCGATATGATTTGAGGATATCAAATACCTCTTTTAGGTCGGCAAGATGACCCTGAGGCTCTTTGGTCTTTACGACCATGTCATCGATGTAGACTTCTACTGTTTGGCCAATCAAGTGTCTGAACATCTTGGTTACCAACCTTGGTAAGTTGCTCCTGCGTTCTTCAGCCCAAAAGGCATTACTCTGTAACAGTACAGGCCTTTTGGGGTGATGAACGCTGTTTTCTCTTCGTCTGGGGGGTACATGGCTATCTGGTGGTACCCTCTATAAGCATCCAGGAAGCTCATCCTTCCATGTCCAGATGTTGCGTCCACCAGCTGGTCAATTTTGGGCAGAGGGAAGCTATCTTTGGGACAGGCTTTGTTCAGGCTTGTAAAATCTACGCATACCTCCATTTACCATTCTTCTTCTTTACTACCACAGTGTTTGATAGCCATGTCGGATAATTGACTTCTCTGATGGCCCTGGCCTCTAGAAGTCTGTCTACTTCCTCCTCCACTGCTTCAACGTGCATCAACGTCGGTCTTCTGGCTCGCTGTACGACAGGCTTGGCCGACCTGTCGACGTTCAGTTTGTGGCATGTGACCTCGGGGTCAATGCCTGGCATCTCATAAGGTGTCCAAGCGAACACCTCTATGTTTGTTCTCAAAAAAGTTTCCAGTTCTCTTTCTTCTTCCTCGGCCAAGCTGGAGCCGAGGAGAAAGAAACGTTCCTCATCGCCCTCTTGAACGAGGATTTTCTTCAGTGTTTCCTCACTTTTCTTGGCCGGCTCCTTGCCGACATCATCTAGGACCTCCACGTCCTCGTCTTCAATCTCTGCCTTCCCTGGTTCTTGTATGCTGCAGGTTGATTTCATTGCTGCCATGGAGCAATTTTTTGCCTGCAGCTGATCTCCTCTGACTTCTTCAATCCCATGTTCTGTTGGGAACCGCAATAGTTGATGCAACGTTGAGGGAACTGCCCCCATTGCATGCAACCACGGCCTTCCCAAGATGATGTTGTAAGCTGAAGGTGTGTCAATCATGATGAATTTTGTCTTGATCTTTTTGTACCGGCTTGTACTTCCAAGTTTGTGGCGCCTAGTGGCCACGTCGGCGTTCCATTGAAGCCGACCATCGGCCGTTTGATCCCTCCATGTCATCTGGGTGAAGGCCCAGCTCCTTGTAACATCTAACGTACATGATGTCGCAAGAGCTGCCTTGATCGATCATGATGCGTTTCACTTGGCACTCCCCAACCTGCAGGGATACTACTAAGGCATCATTATGCGGGTGTTGGACCATCTCCAGGTCGGCTTCTGTAAAAGCTATCATCGGTCCTTGGCACTCCTCTGTACCGATGTATCTTTTCCCCGACTTGGTAGACATGCTGTAGATGCCTTACTTCTGGTCTCTCCTCTGACCTCGTTCTCGTTGACCTTTGAGTGGATTACATTAACCACCAAGGTCCTCCTGCTTGTGGTTGTTGTGCTGGGGGAGGCGGAGCTGCTGGTGCTTGAGGCAATCTTGCTTGCTCTTCTCTTGTTCTTACTTCGTCGACAAGGTCCCTCAGATGGCCTTGTCTTACTAAGTCCTCCAGTATGCTTTTAGGGCTCTGCAGCCCTGAGTTGGGTGCCCTTCTTCATTGTGTAAGCGCAACGCCTACCAAGGTTCCTGCCTATGTATTTTCCCTGGGGCCTTTTGCCAGTGCTCTGTAATAGGGTTGATTTCGGATTTGATCCAGGACTTTGTGGACCGGGATTCGGAACACAGTCGTCACTGCTTGCTTACCCCTTAATTCTATCTCCGCTTTGCTAAATCCATTGTTGCTTCGGCCTCGCTTCGGCGAGCCGTTCTCTTTTTCCTGTTTTACCTCCTTATTCCCCGATGTATCTTCCTCGGCTCTGGCATACTTCTCGATTCTTGCCATGAGCTCTTCCATGTTCTTTGGCAATGTCTTTGCCAAGGATTTCCGTAGTGAACAATCTTCTTTCAGGCTGTTCTTCAAAGACACGACCGCCACTTCCTGGTTGCATTCAGGTATTCGATTGAACACCTCGTAGTATCTTTTTGCATAGGCCTTAAGGCCTTCATCCTTGCTGATCTTCAAGGCCATTAGTGCGTCCACCCTTAATAGCTGCAGCTTATTTGTCACGAACCTGGCCATAAACATCTCGGCCAGGCCTTCCAAGTCTTCACGTTTCCTTTTGGTAATTTGTGGAACCAATCTGATGCAATCTCCCCAAAAGACGAGGGGAACACTTTGCAGAGCAACGACTCGTTTCCACTGTATAAAGCCATTGAGTTCAAAAATAGTCTGACGTGGAAGTTAGGGTCTGACTTACCGTCGTATATTTGAAACCTCGGCATGCTGAATCTCTTTGGTGCCTCAAATTTATCCAGCTCTACCGAGAATGTGTCCTCGGCTTGATGGGTGAAGTAACCTCGGCTTCGGCATTCTGTTCCTTCCTCTTGAGGTAATTTCTCAAGTCTTCTTTACTCCTCCCCGGAGCTCGGCTGTCGTTGGACTTTAGTCTTTTCGGCACACTGCTTTCGGCCTCGTGTGTGCCCGTTTTGATCTTTCTCCATGGGTTGTGTCGAAGCAGAGCCGCCTGCCCCTGGATATGCCGATGTTCTTTGGGCTCTGGGTCCTTCGTGTGATATGTCCTTTGGGACTTCTCTTGTCTTAGCTCCTCTCGTCCGATTTCCCTGGAAGGCGGGTGAGAGTGCCTTCCGCTCCTGGTATGCCTGAGGTGATTTGGGAATTATCTTCCTTCCTCCTGTTGGGTATTAACTGCTGGGATTTGGCGTGTCCTGCAGTGGGTACGGTGGCTGCATGACGTTGTTTTTGCATCATGAAGTTGACGACCGACTGCAGGTCTGCCAACTTGTCTGCCAAATCTTTTACTTCCTCATCCCTCCGTAGGCACCTATCCCTCCATACCTGGAGGTTATCTTCGTTGTAGTATTTGTCTTGGTCTGTCTTCTTTGAAGTGTCACCCTCCTGGCCGACGTCTTTTCCTCCGTGCCCCTGGTCGCGGGTTTCTATATTGTGGTTGTCTCCCTCAATGTCAAGGTCGATAGGCCTACCACTCCCGGCGGAGCGTCGTCCCAACCTTTTCTTTTTGTGCATTACTGGCCATCGGCGCGAAATTGTGTGAGTGATTTTCCGATCACACTGCCCTCTTTAGTAATTCAGCTGTAGAACACAGGCAGAATAGATGGCACCCTGCTGTCTTGCACAGAAAGAGAAGGCTTCGGCGGTGGTTCTTCACCCGGGGCACTCCGACGATCAAGTCAGTATATCTTTCAAAGATAATCAAGTATTCAACTCACAAGCTTGAGTATAAAAAACATACCTTAGACCCATGGGGGTGCCTCTCTTTTATAGCCAATACAATCCTAGTCCCCATAGAGCCTAACTCCAATGGACTCAGGATTATTGCTAATCTGGAACTCCCAGGGGGATTAGGATAAACCCTCTAAGAGTTTCATCTTTATCCAAACTGAAGTCTTCTCTCAATCTAGGACTCTTGTCCCTTGTCTGCTTATCTCGGATTCTGATATCTTCGGAGATAACCTCGGCAACTCCGAGATCACCTCAGCGTAACTACCACGACACGTGGCACCTCGGCTGACACGTCGGCGTCACCTTGCCACGTGTTGATACTTAGAAAATATATCCCACACCAGTATATACCTGTACAAGGATGAGACGAATTAGTCGAACCAGAGCTTCCTCGTATGATATGTATGTGTAGCTAGAGATAGATAGATAGATAGACAGATAGATAGATAGATAGATAGATAGATAGATAGATAGATAGAGAGAGAGAGAGAGAGGGATTGGGGGCGAGATTGAGAGAGAGATTCATACCACAGACGACGATGACGAGCGAGAGAGCAGAGCTGTACAGGTCTGTTGAACGCGTGCGTGAGAGAGAGAGAGAGAGAGAATGATTCGCCATAGATCTTTAGAGCTATTTGTCAATTCTATCTCTAGAATCATCTAGAACACAAGCTATCAGAGATATATACACAAATATATGCATGTATATAAAGAGAGAGAAAGAGACCTGGAAGAGGTTGAGGAGGGCAGGGGCGAAGGCGAGGCAGCCGAAGGAGAGAGAAACGTTAATGGTGACTTAAGAACTGAGAGCTTCGACGATTGATTTAAGACATAGAGAGAGAGAGAGAGAGAGAGAGAGAGAGAGAGAGAGAGAGAGAGAATCAGGGGGGAACGATATCAATGTTTGTGAAATAGGGCTAGGGCAATTATAAGGAAAAAAGGAAGAAAAAATAAATATAAGGAATAAATAGATTATTTGCAACTGATAATTAGGGGGTCGCAAATTGTATAGTAGCAAAAGGTCATTTTTCTAGTAGTGAAATACTGTTAATAGCACCCAATTTTTTTCTTTAACTCTCACCCATTTATATTTTTTTTTTGTATTACAATTTTATACCATTATTAAATTTCAATTTAATTCTTATTACTAATTTCTCAAACCTTAATCCTACCCTTATCTACTCCCACCAACTAGCTTTGACTACCACACTTCCTAGGAAATCCAATTGAGACATAATCCAGTATCTCTTGGTAAAATAAAAATTACAATAAATTATATCTAACACTACACTGATTCATAACTCAAAAAAATTTAGACCCTACAACCATGCTAAGTCATAATTACGCATCACTTAATTTGTAATGAAATGATTACAAAACATCAAACCTAGGGGGGCACTAGAGAGGCTCTCTTGCTAGGCAATTTTCGATTTCCTCCAGGAACTTTCCAGCATGTCTTCGGCGGGCTCTCAAAATGGTTTCAAATTGTAGACCTGAGTTTTTTATGCTTAAGAAGAAGGGTTTGAGAGTTTCTCCTTCGATTTCGACAAAATTTTTTTTGATTTTCGACACTCACAATAGTTCACTCTTCTTTAAATCCTCCTCCCATGCTATTGTGGGTTTTCTTCTTCTTCAACTCTGACTTTTGGCAGTGATTGAAGTACGACGGCGACAACAATAGTGATGGAGTTGGCCATCGACGTTAGGGACGACGTCGACAACGATGGCTGCTTTGATCCAAATCTTATCTTTCCAAATCACATTTGTGAGAAGATTGGTGATTTTTCCTCTATCATAACTATTTTTTTGACAGTTTTGTTTTTGTTATTTGTAATTTTTGATAGGTTGTTTGTTTGACCCTTTAAAGTCTTATTGTTTTTATTTTTCTTGACCTGTATGTTTGTTTATTTTTATTTTAATATAACTATTTTATTACTTTCTAAAAAAAATATTACAAAACATCATGATCAAAAATATGTGCACCTCAAAAGAGAATATGGATAGTAGAATTTTGAATTATATCAAAACCCACCCAAATACTTCTCAAAGTGGTGGCTAAGTAATTGAACTTTGACGCATTCACTCAGCCACCAATCCACGAAATATTAAAGCTAGCCTTTCTGGAAAATGTGTGATTAAATACAAGTCTACACATTTATATGAGGGTTCATAGTCAAGTCTAATTCAGAAAAGAAAAATTAAAAATTAAAAAATAAAATAAAATATGAGAGAATATGTATATATATAGAATTTGGAATTATATCAAGACCCGCACCCGCCCAGATTTTAAAAAAATATATTAATGCGGGGCGGGTTGTGGCGGGTGCAGTTAAAACCTGCAATCCACCTGCAATCTAAAAAATCAGCCAGAATCCAAACTGCACTCGACCCTTTTGTGTTTGTGAAACCGCCTATATGTGTGTGAGTTGGTTTGAGTATTTCGGTATGAGCGGGTCGGATAATCTTATGCCAAGCCGTAATTAATGCGTCTCGTGTTTGACAAGTCAGGTAACTACTCCAATGGATTCATGGGTGGTTGAGTTGAGTGGGGACCACAATCATCCCATGTAGAATGTTCAATTGCTTAGCTGGTTGAGTTGTGTGGGGACCACAATCATCCCATGTAGAACATTCAATTACTTAGCCAAGTATTTAGGTGGGTCTTAAGTATTGCAAATTCGAAGTTCTATTACCATATATGTGTTTGGTAATTTTTAATTAAGAATTAAGTAGTTTGTAATTATGACTTAGTTCTCGTTTAGTAATTTATTATTTTAATTTAAAAGTCAAAAAATTATTAAAAAATCAACATATTATACAAAAAAAAAGTCAAACATTCTATTGTCTCTTTACTTTTTGATATATTATCACCTAGAGAGGTTATGACATTTTTTAGTCTTGACACAACTTTGTTGCATAATCTTGCCGCTTTCAATTATTATTAAAGTATTATAATAGATTATAACTAAACAAATACTGTTAATAGCACCAAATTTTTTTCTTTAAACTCTCACCCATTTATATTTTTTTTGTATTACAATTTTTTCCCATTATAAAATTTCAATTTAATTCTTATTACTAATTTCTCAAAACTTAATCGTAACCTTATCTACTCCCACCACCTAGCTTTGACTGCCACACTTCCTAGGCGATCCAATTGAGACATAATCCAATATCTCTTGGTAACTAAAATAAAAATTACAATAAATTATATCTAACATACCATTGATTCATAACTCAAAAAAATTTAGACCCTACAACCATACTGAGTCATAATTACACATTACTTAATTTGTAATGAAATGATTACAAAACATCGAACCTAGGGGGCGTTGGAAAGGCTCTCTTGCTAGGCAATTTTCAGTTTCCCTCTGGGAACTTTCCGGCATGTCTTCAGCAAGCTCTCAAAATGCTTTCAAAATGTAGACCTGAGTTTTTTTATGCCTAAGAATAAGGGTTTGAGAGTTTCTTTTTTGATTTCGACAAAAAATTTTAGATTTTCGACACTCATAATAGTTCACTCTTCTTTAAATCCTCCTCCCATGTTATTGTGGGTTTTCTTTTTCTTCAACTCTGACTTTTGGCAGTGATTGAAGTACGACGGCGACAGCAATAGCGATGGAGTTGGCCATCGACGCTGGGGACGACGTCGACAACGATGGCTGGTTTGATCCAAATCTTACCTTTCCAAATCACATCTATGAGAAGATTGCTGATTTTTCCGCTATCATAACTATTTTTTTGGTAGCTTTGTTTTTGTTATTTGTAATTTTTGTTAGGATGTTTGTTTGACCCTTTAAAGTCTTACTGTTCTTATTTTTCTTAACTTGTATGGTTTTGTTTATTTTTATTTTAATATAACTATTTTATAACTTTCTAAAAAATAATATTACAAAACATCATGATCAAAAATATGTACACCTAAAAAGAGAATATGGATAGTAGAATTTTGAATTGTATATCAAAACCCACCCAAATACTTCTCAAAGTTGTGGCTAAGCAATTGAACTTTGACGCATTCACTCAGCCACCAATTCACGAAATATTAAAGCTAGCCTTTCTGAAAATTGTGTGGTTAAAGGCAAGTCTACACATTTATATGAGGGTTCATAGTCAAGTCTAATTTAAAAAAGAAAAATTAAAAATTAAAAAATAAAATAAAATCTAAGAAAATATGAATATGTATAGAATTTGGAATTATATCAAGAGCCACCCAAATACTTCTCCAAGTGGTGGCTAAAAATCTTAAAATTTGTTAGGTTTCCAACGTTTTGAAAATGTTAAAGGTAACCCTTCACCCTCAGAAAAATGTGTGCAGTCTACTCATTTGTGTAAGAGTTGAAAAGTCTAGTCTACGCATTTATATGAGGGTTGAAAAGTCAAGTCTACCATAGAAAACAATGCAGAGTCTCACTTATATTCAAGGTCTACAATGGAAAAGAAAAATTAAAAAATAAAAAATAAAATAAAATTTGCACAAGGGAATTCGTTGGACATTAAATATATACATTATTTCTTTAAAATTTAAAAATATATATAATGAGTTTTATAAATTTGACATAATTATGTTTAACTTTGTTAATGTTTTAATTCATATATTACTTAACTTATTTTTATTATAAATCCGTAAGTCATATGAATAGAAAAATAATGTCATCTATTATTTATTTTTTTACATTAAAATGTAATACTATAGTTGACCTTATCCATCTTGGGTAAATTAGTAGGTTGTAATAGTTAGATTTAATTCGTCGATAAAAGTTAATTTTATCAGAATCATCGCTTAAAAAAATTGTGATAATTTTCTGAATTTGTTGCTAAAAATTGACAATTAGTGACATTAATATGTGAATTTTTTTCTAAACTGCTGCTAAAACTTATAATCCGTTACGTTTTATGCAACAAAATTTTTAAGCTATCGTTAAAAATTAATAATTAGTGACGTTTTTATCAGTATCTGATAAAAAAAAAAATGCTTCTAAGTGTACCTATTACGAGCTGCATGTAAGTCCCCCCTTTACTTTCTTTATTTTACTTAATCTACATTAGTGTTGGTCCATTTAAATGGATGTCATTTGTGAATTTTATTTTTTTTTTAATAATTTTTTTCAAAATGTTTTACCCTTTTAAGTTCTAGTTGACCTGAGAGGGTAGACAACATTTTTTTTTAAAAAAAAAAAAAAAAAAAACAGAAGTACGGAAAAAGTCCACTAAAAAAAAAGTAACACTTTTCATTGTCTTTAGCCATTTTTTTTTTTTTACTCTTTAAGTCCTTTTACACTATAGGGACCTAAAATAATTGACACAAATTTAAAAATGAAAAAACTAAAATCAAGACAAACTTTAAAAAATAAAAAGTAAAAAAGATTGGAACCCATGACTTTTGATGTAAGAGGTAGGAAGACTACGTACCCAGGGACGGACGCAGGATTCATATCGGGGGGTGAGTGTATATGCAATCAAAAAATTTATAATGAGCATGTGATATACAACATTAATTTCTACCCAAATATCACAAAAATATATAGGTAAATGTTTCCATTCATCATATATAATTACAAAATATTATCAAAATACAATTAGATATGTTCAAGTAAATCTATATTAATTTTCAAAAAAGCAACTATTTGCTCTACATATCTACTTAGGCATCTAAAGTTGTGTTCGACGTTCTTTCATAATATAAAAAGCATCTATGATGGAATCTACATCAAAATCTCGAGTAATGTCTTTCTCAACATATGTTAACAAGTAGCTTGAAAGAAAATTATCATACATCTTGTTGCGTAATCTAGTTTTTACAATTTTCATGGCTGAAAATGCACGTTTTGTTGTCGCCGTAGAAACTGGTAAAGTTAGAACAAGACAAATTAATCTATCGACAAGAGGATAAATTGTTGACTTTCTTGTTGTTACCAACATTTGGCACAAGTCAGAAATTGTCAACAACTGTTGAAACTCAGGATGTTTAAGGATGTCAATCTCGTAGTTTTGCAATTGGAATTTCAAATGTATTTTTTCTTGCTCTGTAAAGTCATTAGGATAAAATTGATTTGCAAGCTTGCATACATCTTCAATTTTGAATGAACTGTAATCATCCCTAGGATCTAAACCAGAGCTAAGAATAAGCAACTCTATCACATCTTCTTGAATTTGTTGTTCAATTCTTGCAATTGAGAATCACATATAATTGTAAAAATATCAACCCGAAAATGATGCTCAATAGTAATGTGATCTCTTTGGTGACAAGCACGACCTCTACCAGATGTGTAACGAGCACTCATATCAGGAAAATCTATGTCATATTTTCCACAAAATAGTTGAACATTCTCCAACAAAGGAATCCATCCATCTTTTCTATATTTTTGAACAAGTGAATTTGTAGTTGACACTAGATGCATTGCATTCAATGTATCTTGGGATTTATGTTGCAAAGCTTGGCAAAGATCATCAGTAGTCCCCATAATATTTCTCATAAGATGTAAGATAAACAAAAACTCAAAAGATGTAATCTTATCATAAACTCCATCTGCATCTGCATGTTGAGTGGAGGTGGCTCCATCATTGATGACATTACTTAAGGCTGAACAAGTTGCACTAAACATATTTACCAAACTGGAAATAGATCCCAAGTGAGAACCCCATCGAGTATCTCTAGCCCGTTTCAATGTCCCAACTTGATTTTTACCTTTACCAGTTTCAACTTCATCAATGGCAAGTTTTGCTGCAATTTTTCCAGCTTTAGTAACTTTCAACTGATCATGCCTTTTACAAGAAGTGCCATATAGATTAACAGTGAGAGCCAGATAAGAAAAAAATTGGGCAATAGGTATAACCTCTCTTGTTGTCGCAACCAATGCTAATTGGAGTCGATGAGCAAAGCAATGAACATAATACGCAAAATGACAGTCATGAAGAAATAAGGCCTGCAACCTAGTCCACTCTCCACGTATATTACTAGCACCATCATACCCTTGACCACGAATATTTTGTACACTGAGATTATGACAAGATAGGACAATACATATTTCTTCTTTCAAAGTTGCTGATGTTTTATCCGATACATAAACTATGTCAAAAAAACGCTCCTTTATAAAACCATCTTTATTAACAAATCTTAGAATAATGGCCATTTGCTCCCTCTTTGATTCATCTTGAGCATCATCTACTATAATGCAAAATTTTGCTTCATCAATCTCCTCACGAATGAATCTTTGTATTTTGTCAAAGAAAATACTAAGAATCTCTTTTTGAATTTGATGTGAGTAGTATGAAATATTTTGAGGAGCTTTGTGTAACACAACACGTCTGCCACATACGCATTATAAGATGCCAAGAGTTTTATCAATTCAATAACATTCCCTCAATTACTAGAATCATGACTTTCATCACGACCACTAAATGCACAAACTTGAAATGTAAGCCATTTGACAGCATCTATCGTAGTCTTCAACCACAAATGGGTTTTTGCCACTTGTTGAGAAGTTTGTTTCTCAACTATCTTCTCAATGTGTTGCGCTTGATTTGTTAAATCATGGCAAGATTTAACAGTAATTCTGTGCAATGAATTAGGACCCTTTCCCATATGAGTTAAGAAAGCACAATTCTTCCCACTATTGACTTTCTTCCATGAAGAAAATCTATCAGAAATGAAAGCGCTAGAAGTAGTGCATCCATTTGGTTTTCTAAAAAGATAGCAAGGAAGACAAAAGGCACAATGTTTGGTTGGAGAATATTCTAGCCAATCTAAAAATAACTTGTACCAAGAAGCTAGAAAATGACGCCCATTCTTCTCTTCAAAAGGTTGGTTTTCAGGTTGGTATGGTCCAAATTTGATGTAAGCTCGTTGAATCTCATCACATTGAGATATCAAATAATCCCAAATTTGTGGTTGTAGTCCTGGATCCCTTAAAAAAGAGATGTATCAACTTCTTTGGATTATATTCTAGGCACTTTACAAAGACGTTGTTTAGGAATTGAAGCTTTTATTAGTGAAAGGTTTGTAGTTGCATTAACTTCTATATCTTGAGAGCCTCATTTCTTAAAGAAAGAATCAATTTTTTTGTTCACCGTAATTCACCTAACATTCAACTCAGTTTTATTTAAGAACCTGAAAATTATTAAACAATTTTTGTTACTCACTAGGTAAGAAGCACACTAACAATATAATCTAATCTAACAAAGGACATGTCATTTTCAATGGGTAAACAATAAAAATCTTCAGAGTAATAGAATTTCTAACCCTAACGAGGTAAATAGCATCCAAATTGAAGTGAATTGCAACGAAATTAAAGATATTTAAGTCTATCCATCTCTGAGAAATTAAAGAGATTTTATTATTATTATTATTATTATTATTATTATTATTTAAGCCTACAGTAAACGCTTGGTTTTGCAACCAAAGCAAGAGAAGATTTCGATTTCATTTTCATTAGTTCTCCTCCAGTTTCTCAGCAACCAAACAGAGTATATTGAGATTTTTGTTATTTCCAAAAAACGAGATTAATCATTTAAAAAAAATCAATAAACAAATGAGCGAATAAATTTGAAAAAAAATGGAAGAGATTAGTATTACCTAGAAGTGAAAAAATGAAAAAGGAATCAGAGGACGCGAGGTCTGATTCACCGTATTGCCTCCATTTGTTGTTTTAGTGTAAGGTCTGTGAGTTCTTTCCCAAGCTTTCATATCATTTACACACACACACACACACACATAGAGAGAGAGAGAGAGAGAGAGAGAGAGAGAGTAAAGTGTGGAGAAGAGGGCTTAAACAATTAGGTTAATAAGAATTTGAGGGCATTTTCAAGCGTGGGGCAGAGTTACACATGAGTAATATATATATATTATTTAGTTATAAGCAAACAACTAAAAAATTTGGGCCCTAATCAGACAAAAAAGACTTTAACATATTAACAAATAAATTCTCAATTATTTTAACATTACTAAATTTAAAATAAAGTAATCATACTTAAAAAATACATTATTAATATTATTATTATTTTTAGTATTTATCAAATAAATAATTAAAATTTTAAAGTAGAAAATTTAGGGGGTGGCGGTTCTTAAATTTTTTTGCAAAAACTTTGGGGGTGGCGAACCTATATAATTTAAAAATATTTATAATTTTAAGACTCTATCTAGGGGGGGTTTTTAAAACTTTGGGTGGGGGTGGGGGGTGGGGGTGGGGGGGGGGGGGGTCGCCTTTGCTAGCCCCCTCTCAGTCCATCCCTACACGTACCTGTAAGTCCATCTATGAGATCTCATTGCAACATGAAAATTCAGAAAAACTTTCAAAATATCGGTTTGTGATTATAATTTAATTTTAAATAATAAATAGTAATTCTAATCAAACAATCAATAACAAATCAACACAATGATTTAACGTAAAAAAATCACAATAAACTCCTCCAATTATGATTAAAAAAATCACGAGTCAAAACCACAAAAAAATACACTAAGAAGAGAAAAAAAAAAAATACACACGAGAACTCTTAATTACCTAACGAATCCACACCCGAATTAAATCAAACCTGATGTGCCTCTTCCACCACTGTCTTCACCTCGAAATTGCTTTGCCCAACGTTGAATCCACAACGCCGATGTCAAATCCACGACGATGAGCTACTCCGAAATTCACTAAAACTTTAGGCCCATGTTCCTCGGAATCCATCGATGAACACCTCTCTCTTTTTGTAAATGAAAGAACAACCAACCCTTAATGTTTGTCAATATGTAGTTCATTAATCAATCAATCACCTTCTATAAATCAAGGAAACTCATATATAAACACCCTCCAATGTAGAACACTTTGTATTTTACTATTCTCTAAGAATCTGGACGGGGTTCAACCTTAAAAATAGCAAACAACACACTTTATACTAAACAATGCCGCAAGACTGCCCAAGCGCTCACTTTACTGCTCGAGAGATGTGATTAAAGGCGGTGCTCACATGTAGGCCAACCGCTCGAGTGCAACATTCATCACTCAAGCGGTAAAACTTACTTTCTCGAAGTTTAGAACACAGGCAAAGATACTGGATGAACCACTTCACAGCTCGAGCTCACAAAAAACTGCTTGAGTGGTTAATCAACTTTGACTTCTTTTTTGGCTTTGGGGGTGTTGCCCCTTAACCCCACCTGGGTGTTGCCCAGACCCGCTAAGGGTGTTGCCCCCAGGACACTTGCGAGCTGACCGGTCAACTCAATCCTCGTACTTAGTCAGTGAAGAGGCAAACAAGAAGAGCTCAAAACAAGATACGAAATGTCAGCACAAACTCCTCTACTTACACACAACTGGGGTTCGATTCGCATCTACACTCTCATAACTCACAGATACAATAGAGTGAATAAAAATACAATTGAATGGAGTTTTGTTCAACATGATTGCCAATTACAAAAACTTAACATAACAAACAAGAGTTTTAGGTATTAAAATTTTGTCCCTGAAAATTTTGTTACAAAAAATATGTGGAGACCAATTCCGATCGTTGCGAGGATAGTTGCTAAAGGTCATTATGAGAAGTCAAAAAAAAAAAAAAGACTTTTAGCAATTTTAAAATGTTTCTAATAAATCCATTTTTTGTAGGGATGATCATGGATCCATCCAACCCGTCTCACCCACTCAAACCCGACCCAACTCGATTGATTTTAGGTAGATGTGTGTCTTTTGCCAGACGGATACGGATGAAATATTTCAAAATCTGTGGATACGATTTAGATGACAGATCAACCATCCCGCACCCGCATGAACTCGATCCGCTTGTAGATGAAATTCAAAAAAAGAAAAAGAAAAAGGAAATGCTAACAAGTAACAACATAGAGTGTAAATAATAAAATATATATTTTTGTGAAAATAGAAAATAATACCTTAAAGATATACATAGTTATTGGAGATTGTAAAAGTAACGAATTATAATTTGAAAAAATGTCCAAAATTTGTAAAGTCTAAACTGCCAAACCGATCGCATCCATCCGCCAACTTACATAACTTGCTCAATCAGCATCCACCAAACCGGTAAATAGATGCAGATTGATTTTTTTCAATCCGCCTAATTTTAGACAGATGACGATTGGAATGCCACCCCGACTCAACCCGATCAGTGATCACTCTTAATTTTTAGAGACAATAATTTGGTCCCTAAAAAGTTCATTTTTTAGACAAAAAAATTTAGTCCTAAAATGATAGTAATTCTTTGCTAAATATCCAATTTTTTTCCTAAAAATAAAATAATACACTTTTGGCAACCAAAATATTTAGTCCCTAAAAATTGATTTTATCCCTAAATTTTTGTCTCTAAAATCTTAATTTGTCGTTGTTTCTCCATTATTTTTCTTGGGTTTTGAATATGTTTTTTTAAGATATTTTTCTAGATGTATAATATCATTAGTGATTTTTTTTCTTTCTTTTCCTCAGAACAAAATTTGTCTATATAACGCAACAACACCGCCATTAGCAAATTCTTCCACGACAAACAACACACTTGGCAGAGTAGTTGGGATTTTGTTTCAGAGTATCAAATATTAGCCATTAATTAAGATGGCCATTTTCCATGGAATTCTGTTGCTCATAGTCCGATTATTCGTACCAATGGCTGCAGCTGCTACAGTAGTTGGACTCGGAGGAGGAGCAGAAGAACAAGATGCAGAGTGCCTACCAACAAGTTGCAGTAAACATCACAGCCCTGAAATCCGATTCCCTTTCAGGCTCAAAGGGCATCACCCCAAAAACTGTGGGTATCCTGGCTTTGATCTTTCTTGCATTCCTCATTCCAAATACCCAGTCCTCCAGCTTCCATTTTCTGTCAATGTTTCTGTTAAAAATATTGACTACAAATCTCAGACCATAGATATATCTGACCCCAATGGCTGCCTCCCGCGGCAGCTTCAAAACCTCAACTTATCTGCCTCCCCCTTCCAATTCCTAACAAAGTACAACTACAACTACGACTTTAGCTTCATCAATTGTTCCCAGACACAGGAACTAATCTTCTTTAGTGTGTTTCGGATTGCTTGCCTTAGTGACCAGAGTCACCAAGTTTTTGCCATTCAATCTACGTCGGGGACGGCTTTATCTTGCACAAAGATGTATAACATCATACTTCCAGTCGAAATATATGATCACAACATAATTGATGTTTTTCGATTGAATTGGAGTAAACCGGTATGTGGGAACTGTGAAGCACAAGGCAAGTACTGTAGATTGAAGAATAACAACAACAGCAAGAACAACAGCAGTGGCAGCGACAGTCAATTATTATTAACTGGATCAACTGAATGCTTTGACAAGCCCAGACAACCATCTACGGGTACACCTCTACTCTAGCTAGTTTCTACCTTCTTACTTCAAGTTACTATTATTATATTTTGTTTACCATCTTATCTCATCTGTAATTATTGCGTTGGCTTTACACTGATGATGTTGTCTTCCACCACAATTTTGAATTGAAATTCGGGCCGAGGTTCTCTCCAGTTTGGATCTGGAAATCCAATCCGAGTTTCGGATGTGCGCAATGTCGGTAATTTTACAAATCAGTGGTTTAGATTTTGTTTACCTTTTTAAAACTCAATAGTACATCCAAATAAAAAAATTTAATCCAACACCCTCGTGCTACAAGATCATTTTAGCTTCAATGCCCTTGTTTTGTTTTGATCTATTGAATTACCAAGTCTTGTTGATTGTGGGAGGATGATAAAGTCTTGCCATATAGATTAGGTTGTGTGGTTTTTTGTTAGAAGTTGTGCACCCAATGGAGCATGCGTTGAGGTCCAAACTTGATTTAAGCCTATGTTAATTGCTGATATAGTTGGACTAGTATATGAGAAGGTTTAACCCTATTTGGATATTTGATTGTATCATGTCAGTTTCTTTTACTTAGTTTATTATGAATCTACGGTAATTTTTTTTAATTATGTATATATGGAATTTAAGAAATCTTCAAACTTTTACAGGTGCATTGACGAAACTAAAGATTGTAGGTGAAGTGGTCTATCCTCTCATAATTTCAATTGTCAACGAGGAGGTAGAAATTTACTAACATGGTCTATTATGATTGCAGGGGCAGTCCTAGGTCCGACTTTTCTTCTTGTAGTTGTCATTGCAATATGTCATGGCTACAGATCAAACAAAATGAAGAAAGAAGATCAAGTAAAGATTGACAAATTTTTGGAGGATTACAAAGCTCTCAAGCCTGCAAGATATTCCTATGTAGATATCAAGAAAATAACAAATCAATTTCAGGACAAAGTAGGCCAAGGAGGTTACGGAATAGTGTACAAGGGCAAGCTTTCCAATGATGTTCATGTCGCGGTCAAGATCCTCAACAATGTGAAAGGAAATGGAGATGAGTTCATCAATGAAGTGCAAACAATGGGTAGAATCCACCATATCAACGTGGTTCGCTTGGTGGGATATTGTGCTGACGGATTCAGAAGAGCTCTTCTTTATGAGTTCTTACCAAACAATTCGCTTGAAAAGTTTATATCCACTGATAAAGAGAAAAATTCACTTGGTTGGGAGAAGTTGCATGACATTGCTCTTGGCATAGCTAAAGGAATTGAATATCTTCACGTAGGGTGTGATCAACGAATCCTGCACTTCGATATTAAGCCTCACAATGTCTTGTTAGATAATAAGTTTACCCCGAAGATCTCTGATTTTGGTCTAGCAAAATTGTGTTCAAAGGAACAAAGTGCTGTTTCCATGACTGCTGCTAGAGGGACTGTGGGTTACATTGCACCTGAAGTGTTCTCTAGGAACTTTGGGAACGTGTCATACAAATCAGATGTTTATAGTTTTGGGATGTTGTTGCTAGATATGGTTGGAGGGAGGCAAAATACGGTAACACAAAACACGAGTGAGTGTTATTTTCCGGAATGGATATACAAACGTTTGGATCAAGGAGAAGATCTAGGAATACAAATTGAGGAAGACGGGGATGCGAAAATTATAAGAAAACTAACAATTGTGGGACTTTGGTGCATACAATGGTACCCAATGGACCGACCATCGATGAAAGTTGTGCTACAAATGTTGGAAGGAAATGGAGACACTCTAACAGTCCCCCACAGTCCATTTGCCTCCACAAATCCAATGCCAACGAGGGGAACAACAGGTGGGAGTACTTTTAATAGTGAGTTAGAAGTAATTTCTGAATCTGAATGAGAGAATGAATTAGTAATATTTTTCTGAGAAGTTGTTGACTATATAATAGGAATTAATCTTATTGTTCTCACCAATGAGTGTATAATTAATTGTTTATCAATGTATTACTATAGCCTTTCAATACTACATCTTGTGCATTGCCTTTGTATTAATAGTCTTCTTACAAATGGTGCACTTTGTATCAGAAAGATTTATGTTTACGTATCAACGTAGTATCAGAATGCATATCACCAATGGCCAATCTGCAGTAAATCTAGAGAATGATTCAATCGCTAGCTCATCGGGGAAGGGGATGATGGTGGGTTTGAAGTCTCCAATTTCAACCCTCATCAACAATCAAAATCAAAGAAAAAAAAGTCCTATATTTCAACAGAATACTAAATATTTGATCTAATAAAAAATTCTTAGAAATCAGAGCACCGACCCGTCTCTTTGTTCACATCAAATTCATCATCTTAATCATCATCATCGTATTCATCTCCCTTTTGAATCTTCTTTTTGATTTCTGATTGCTTTTCTTGATCTTCTTGTTGATTTAAATGGAAATATTTATTAAACATAAACACTTGCATATATCCTATTAATTAGACTTATTTACTCATTAATTTTTATTTATTTTATTATTTTATTTATATATTACCTCTTGTTTTAATAATAAGAAAATTTTGATTTTTTTTATATATATTCCGTGTTTATAAAATGATTATTTAATACTAATAAATTATAAATACTTATGAGATATTGACTTTCATTTGTGAGTTTTGATTTATTTTTATTTTATTTGTCTTAGTTTCTATTGACATATGACTTGAAAAGTAATTAGTTGAATTATATTTTGGATAATTTACACTTAAGACCCTTACACTTTTACCAAATCCTTGCTTTAGGCTGTCAATAATAGTCAATCTTACTTTCAACCAAATCTCATTTTAGCCAATCATAACAGTCAACTCGTATACTTTAAATCAGGTTTCATCTATCTACTGTTAATAGAGCTAACGAAAATTAAAAGTAGAGGGACTAAAATGAGATTTTGGTAAAAGTGTAATGATTAAAATGAGATTTTAGTACAAATGTAAGGGCAATAATAAAAATGTCAGATATGTTTCAAATGACAAATTTGGTCAACTTTGTGCTATAACTTTCAAAAAAACTTTGTGCTATATATTTTTGGCTAAAAGGATAAATTACAATTATAGTCCTTAAAGTTTAATACATTTTTATTTAAATTCTTAAAGTTTCAATTTTGTCAATTATTCTAAAGTATTAAATTTAAATCAATTTAGTCCATAAGATAATATTAAAATAGAACATAAGCTTAAATGATAGATAAAATTATGACCCAGATTTTAATTTATTATTAACTTAATTATCCTCTACACGTATGGTTTTATAATTGGTATATTTCTTTCAGGCTAATTAATTCTAATTACTCCTTCTCTTATAGGGTAAACTACCAATAGGTCCTAATAGTTGGACTTAATTCTTATCAAATCCTATTGAAAATAAGTCTTGGTAAAATTGTCGCTAAAAATAATTTTTTTGTGACAATTTTTTACATGTGTCGCTAAAAATTGACAATTAGTGATTTTTTTTTTATCATGATTTTTATAATTATTGCTAAAACTTACAATTTATGACTTTTTTTATGACAAATTTTTTCCATAGGACCTATTAGACAATAAATCCACTTATTAGGACCTACACGTAAGTACCTCCTTACTTATATAGGTCTTCTATTTCTGTTCTAATACGCAATTATCCATTTTATCTTATTTTTCGACTATTTCTAATATTATTTTATATTTCATTTCATTATATTTGTCTTATACCGCCATTATGTATAATTCGTCTAAATTATAACGGTAAACTACTAATAGATCCTAATAGTTGTATTTAATTTCCATCAAGTCTTATTGAAAATAAGTCCTAATAAAATCGTTACTAAAAATAATTTTTTGTGATAAAAATTAACAATTATTGACTTTTTTTTTGTCATAATTGTTTTAAATTGTCGCTAAGGCTAATCATTAGTAACATTTTTCTATGATAAATTTTTCAAACTATCATTGAAAGTTAAAAATTAATGACTATTTTTGCAACGATTTTTTTAAACTGTCGCTAAAACTTATTATTAACAATATTTTTTGTGACAATTTTTAAACCGTCACTGAAAATTAACAATTAATGACGTTTTTTAATAGTATTTGATGAAAAATTTCATTAATTATTATAAGATCTATTATACAAATAAGTCTACTTATTATGACCTAAATGTAAGTCCCTCAAATTATAATTACTTAGATCAATTTTTTATTTTTCTGGTGGTATTAATTCAAAACATTCCCTTGGAGAGTTCCTTGCAAGAATAAGGATAAGGATAATTATCTATATTATTTTCTACAAGAGCTAACTAATTACTTTTATCTAATAATACATGTCAAACTTAATATATAATTTATAATTGAATTTCTTTAAGATTTTCATTAAATTCTTTTAATTGCCCGATGATAGGAGTATTTTGTTCAATAATTATTTATAGTTCAATACTATTATTTAAATTATTTTATTCAACTTCTTTAATGTATCTAATGCTCATATATTAATATGAAAAAATTAAGAAATTAATCTCTGATATGAATTCTAAAATACAAGTGCAAAGGATAATTAAGTTCATAATAATTAAAGGGCTATTTATCAATAAATCTCATCTCACAAACAAGTACTTCAATTAGTCTCAAGTTTTTTCTATTGATCTGTTAAGTCCTACTAGTAGAGAGTTTCTTTCTGTGTGGTCCTATTTTTGATTTTGGTAGTATTTTGGTGGACAACTATATCCTTTTATTAATGTGACAAGTATGATGTCACTACAAGAAAACATAGCAAAAAACACGGAAGAATTAGCGACGGCGCGCCTTCCGTCGCAAAAAATGAATTTTTTGCGACGGCAACTGCAACCGTCGCAAATAAAGACTTTTAGCGACGGCACTGTCCCGTCGGTAATAAAACTACGCGGAGGGTCGGAAATGCAGAAGTATTAGCGACGGTTTTTTTGTCCTGTCACAAAAAACAACTTTTTTGAGATGACATATGTTTGCCGTCGCAAACATTGGACCATTTGCGACGGCCAATTTCCGTTGCAAAACAAAGCTTATTGAAACGGCGCCGTTTTATGAACTACTGACTACCATTTGCGACGGTCTAAAACATACCGTCGCAAAAAGTAAAAATAAAAATTCCCCCGCCCCTCCCTTTCATCTTGCCGCTCGATCCTCTCCAATCCCTAACTTCATCCAAATCCAAATCCCTAACTTCATCCCCCAAATTTCTCAAACGAGCTACAGGTAGCGGTGGTGCGGCGAGCAAGCCAGCGGTGGTGCGGCGGCGACGGCGACAGGTTGCGGTGCTCCGGCGACGACTCTCTCTCTCTCTGTATATATATATATGAATGTTAATAAATCTGTATATATAAATAAATGTGTATAATTTGGGGATGAAGTTATAATCTGTATATAAATCTGTATGGAATTAATAAATCTATATATATATATATGCAAATAAATGTGTATAATTTTTATATATATACATAAATCTGTAGATAACTCCCTGTAGATAAATCTGTATATAATTTGCAAATAAATCTGTAGATAAATCTGTAGATGAATTTTTTATCTACAGAATTTTTTTTTTATCAAAAAAAATAATAAAAATCTGTAGATAATTTTTTTTATAGAGACTTAAAAAGTAAACAACAAATAAATAAAATGTCGATCATAACCATTGAGTCATAGAAGTTGAACTTTCTTTTGGTTCTCTTTGAAAATAGCCTTCATTTTTTGAACCCATTTCTAAGAAACTTGAGAAACAGTAGAAAATTGAAAAAAAATAAGAAGTATTTTCCAGTTTTAAAAGTAAAAAACAAAATTTCTAAATATCTCAATAATTGGTGTGGAGGTTGGTTCCAAGAGAAATAAATTTCCATCTCTAGGCAATGCCATCTACATGTAGTTGTCGTATAGTTTGGAATTCATCAAATTAGGGTCCATGAGGGCCTTCTTTCTTTATTTTTGAAAGCCCATTGTTTTAGTTATAGCCTTGGGCTTCATAGTTCTAGGCTTAATAGATTTTGTAAAGCCCATTTGGGGCTGTTGTCCCAACTCTCCAACTTAAACTACATTCCACAGCATTTCGGCCCAATCCAATTTCGTGCCAAGTTTTGAGAACATTTTGAATCTTACTTGAAACAAAAATATTAGGGCAAATTGATCCTTTCAGTTTCTATTATATGAAATTTGACCTATAATTTTTATATCGTATCAATTTACTCTAATTGATAATGCTTCTTTAAAAACTAGACTAAAATCAATGGACAAAATAGTTTATTTATTTATTTTCAAAGTGATTAAGGGATTGGTGCGTCTAGTTTAAAATGGTTCATTCCTTATTGAATAAACTATTTTGCTCATGTCTAATTTCTTGACAAATGTTATTACATATGCTAAATTGGCACAACGTGAAAAAATTAAAGAGTGAAATTGATAAAAATGTTATTACATATCAAGGTTTTTAAAAAAAATTTAAAATCTTACAAATATTTCTACGCATAAGAAAAGCCAAACAAATTGTAAATGTAAGCGATTAATTAAAATTTTAGTTATGAAGATGTGGTTAGACTTTGAAAATATTTTCACTTATTTATTCTGTTTATTAGGTTTTTTTTTTTTTTTGTGTATTTTTTGACGTTTAATATGACAATTTATTTATTTGCGGAGAGGAATGATATCATTTACTTGGTTTGCGTAGGTATTATATTTAGAGATACTTTGGTGAGATATTTTTGTGGATGTGTACAGATGATGGATAAGAGTTGGATTGATTTGCCAAACAGGATGTCGAGTGAATACATTAATGGGATTGATGAATTCCTTGTGTTTGCCTACACCAATAGGGTTGAAGGTTCGATGATCAGTTGTCCGTGTAGGAAGTGTGAGAATCGATACTATTTTGTACGAGAGGGTGTACGGGAGCATCTGATTTTGAATGGTTTTTTAAAAAAATACAAACATTGGATTAATCATGGGGAATCTTACATATCTCTGCATGGTAATCGAGAGAATGAAACATTAGCTAATTTAGACATTGGGGATGTAACGCCCTCAAAATAATAACATTAAACCCACAATATTGCCACGCATTGATATATGTAAAGACTTATCATTCTTTCATTCAACAGAATAGTTCATTACAAAGTATTACATGTTAACAATAAAAGCAAATGCCCTATGGGCTTACAGCTTTCCAAGTTAACACTTGGTTACAAAAAGAGAGTGCTAACTCATTTACACATTAAGCCCTTGGCTTGAATCTACATGTAATACATCAAAAGAAAGCAACACCAAAAAGTCTGACAGCCGCTAGCCTCTCAAGCTATGTCCTTGAAGGTGGCATGCTACCTGTACCTGAAAATGATGTTCCCATATAGGGTGAGCCACAGCCCAGTAGGAATACACTAAACCAGCTATGAACAATGACTAATAGATTAGCAGTTGATAGGTGGCCAACACTTTACAGTTTCATGACATACGAGTCTATGTTACTTTTCATTTTCCATTTCCTTACAAATTCTCAATTCATAACCATGGCTCAGAACCTGGCCAACAACTTATGTGAGACAGTAACTCATATCCAACATTTTCTCATTTCAATAAAAGATAAGCATACTGGCTATATCAATACTTCCGTAGACATGCATAAGAGCAATATCACACTTCCAAAGACAAGCATATGAGCTGTGTCAACACATCACTAGATAAGCATATGAGCCGTATCTATGGAGTCCATCCCCTATCTCCTCCCAAACAACATCCGGTTTAGAGGTCCATCCCCTATCATCCCCTAAACCGTGGAATACATCCCCTATCTCCTCCAACACAACACACAATGCATATAAACAATTATTATACACATCAATCAATACATAAATTTAATGTATTCCTTCAACTGTCACACTCAATGACACATTTCAATGATCAGTTTTAGTTTGCCTAATCATCATGCATTGTCTACAACAATCAAGACTATCCTCCACCGATAGCCCAAAGCAGTTATTTCTATACAGAATATAAATGCAACAAATGGATATATAATCAACATTTCAATTCGGTGAGTGATAAGTAATTCAACTACACTCTTTAACCCCATACACTTCCAATCTCAACATTTCCACTTCAATTCCTCATTTCTCACAATTAATTATATCAATTAATTAATCAATGTAATTAGGGCATTTTCCATAATTAACATTACAACCCTTAAGGTTCCATTTTCATCAATGTGTTAACATAGGTTCCAATTCTCTAGACCAAACATGCCTCTATGTTCATTACAAATAAAACCCCAACTTTTGTAAAATTACACAAAGGCCCAAAGTTTTCTCAAAATTACATAACAACTCCCAACATATCAAAATACTAAAATTTAAAGACAAAGTCCATAAAGAGGAGTAGGATATCCCTACCTCAAAGTTTGAGCTCAAAAGGAGATGAAGACCCAATGACCAATGTGCTCCAAATCCAAAGATTTTCAGATTAAATCGAAGCCCAAGTCACCCTCTACCTTTTTAACAAAGCACTTAGGGTAGATTCACACTAGAAGGAGATGATTTCTTAGAGAGAAGACAAGTCTAGAGAGAAAGGGTCCCGAATTTAGGGTTTGAAGATGAAAAAGTTTTGAAAAAGTGATGTTCATCTCGGCTGCTGCTAACTGATATAAACAGGCTCGCTCGAGCGAAGACTTGGTCGCTCGAGCGACCAGACACAGAAACTCTCGCTCGAGCCAAAAACTTAGAAGCTCGCTCGAGCGAAGAAAAGCTCGCTCGAGCCAAGAACTCAAACCATCAGGTCTGCAACCAGACGCACGCTCGAGCGACGGAACGCTCACTCGAGCGACGGAACGCTCACTCGAGCGAAGACAAACCAGATCGCTCGAGCGAAGAAAGCTCGCTCGAGCCAAAAAATGCAACTCTTAGTATCTGAACCAGACGCAATCGCTCGCTCGAGCGAAGTCACTCTGGCTCGACCCACCAGACACAAAACATGCCTCTCGCTCGAGCGACCAGACCCTGGCTCGAGCGAAGGCCCAAAATTCTGGACAGCAACACTTGGCTCCTAGACACAACCAACCTGTAACAGACCTGCCCAACACATCCTATAACTCAAATACAAAGTAGGAAAGGATGTAGACAAGATAATAATCAACTACTAACATCCACGGACATAAGTCCGGGTCATTGTACAATAAGGATAAACCCGGGATCGCTATAACCTCCCCCCCTTAAAGAATTTCATCCCCGAAATTAAGAACAAGTTTTCGAAAGCAGGTTTTTTCTCCATTTTAAACAATGTTACACTACAACATTTAACAACTCGACCCATTACCGGTCATTCCATCTCTTATCAAGAGGCATTTCACAACATATATTACAAGTGCACTATCAACATGCATTTTTCTTCCATTTCCAACCATTTCCAACATATATGGTTCATAATTTCATATCATAATAAATTTTCATGATACATCTCCAGTTCTATAATATAGCCAATATATGCAATATTACAATAAACTCCCATGTCAAGGCAAGTTCTACAATACTTCCATAAACCAAAACATTCACAATGTTTTACAACTTAAGATATATTTAATAATCTTAAAGTTCAACAATACAACAATACACATAACATACGTTCAAACATCCACAAATAGGTCCGGATATTTCTCTCGGACCTCCAACTCACGTTCCCAAGTAGCCTCCTCCACTCCGTGATGTTCCACAAAACCTTTACCAAAGGAATGGTCTTGCCACGCAGGACTTGATCCCGCCTATCCAAGACCCGAACCGGTCTCTCCTCATACGAGGCATCCTCATCTACCTCTAAGTCAGTCCAATCCAATACATGTGATGGATCCGGCTCATACTTCCGAAGCATACTCACATGAAACACATCATGAATTCCGAACAACTGTGGCGGCAAAGCTAAACGATATGCAACCTCGCCAATCCTCTCAAGGATCTCAAAAGGACCAATAAACTGAGGGGATAACTTCCCACTCTTCCCAAACCTCATCAAGCCTCGCCTAGGTGATATCTTCAGAAAGACATGATCACCTACCTCAAATGCCAACGGCCTCCTCCTACGGTCAGCATAAGATTTCTGACGGCTCTGGGCTGTAACAAGCCTCCTACGGATATGCTCAACTTTCTCCGTCGTCTCCCTAACTAACTCTGGACCCAACAGAGGTGCGTCACCCGCCTCGGCCCAACAAACCAGAGACCTACAAGGTCGGCCATACAAGGCCTCAAACGGTGCCATACCGATGCTAGACTGAAAATTGTTGTTGTAGGCAAACTCCACCAATGGTAAGTGCCTCTCCCACGTCCCACTGAAGTCAAGGACACAATCCCGAAGCATATCCTCAAGGATCTGAATAGTACGCTCGGACTGTCCGTCAGTCTGAGGATGATAAGCTGTACTAAAGGTCAACTTAGTGCCCAATGCACTCTGCAAATTCTGCCACAACCTGGCAGTAAAACGAGGATCTCTATCTGAGACGATCGTCACTGGAACCCCATGCAATCTCACTACGTCCCGAATATACAAGTCGGCAAGATGATCTACCGAATCTCTCACGCGCATAGGAATGAAGTGCGCTGACTTAGTCAACTGGTCTACAACCACCCAAATAGCATCACTATCCCGCTGAGTCCTCGGAAGACCTACAACGAAGTCCATAGTGACATGCTCCCACTTCCACTCGGCAATAGGCAAGGGTTGCAACAAACCCGCTGGCCTCTGATGCTCGGCCTTCACTTGCTGACAAGTAAGGCACTTAGACACAAAAACTGCCACATCTCTCTTCATACCCCGCCACCAAAACTGGCGACCTAAATCTTGATACATCTTAGTACCTCCCGGATGCACCGCAAGGCGCGAATGATGAAACTCTCGGAGTACCTCCTCTCGGTAAGACTCAAGAAAAACAAACGGTCTCGGTATCTCACACTCAGGTCGGGATACATCGTCAGACCCTTCTCAACTTTCCCACTGGAGACCTTCTCTCGGAGGGATTCCACTTCAAGGTCACCTCTCTGTGCTTCTAACACTCGAGTCAACAGAAAACAAGGCCGCAGCCTCAACGGATTCGCCTAGAAGCAAACCAAACTCGCCAATTGCCCCCAATATCTCCCACTCCCGGATGGCTACACAAGCTACATCACTAACGGATTTCCTGCTAAGGGCATCGGCCATAACATTGGCCTTCCCCGGGTGATAATGCAACTCGAAGTCATAATCCTCAATAAACTCCATCCACCTCCTATGCCTCAAGTTCAAGTCTTTCTGTGAAAACAGATATTTCAGACTCTTATGATCCGAGAACACCTCGAATCTCTCACCATAAAGGTAGTGCCTCCAGATTTTCAAGGCAAAGATCACAGCTGCTAACTCTAGATCATGCGTAGGGTAATTCTTCTCGTGAATCTTTAACTGATGTGAGCCATAAGCTACCACTTTCCCCTCTTACATCAACACACAACCTAAACCCTCTTGTGAGGCATCACAATAGACAGCATAACCCAACCCTCTCTCCGGAATAATCAAGACCGGAGCGGTGGTCAATCTAACTTTCAGCTCCTGAAACGACTTTTCACAAGTCTCACTCCATACAAATTTGACTCCCTTTCGCGTCAATCTAGTCATCGGTGAAGCTAACCTGGAGAAATCCTTCACAAACTGACGGTAATACCCAGCTAATCCCAGAAAACTGCGGATCTCGAACACACTCTTAGGCTGTGCCCAATCTTGCACTACCTCAATCTTGGATGTATCAACAGACACCCCTTCCCCGAAAACCACATGGCCTAAGAACTTGACTTCTCCTAGCCAGAACTCACACTTCCCAAACTTGGCATATAGCCTATGGGCTCTAAGCAACTCAAGTACCACTCTCAAGTGTTCCTCGTGCTCCTCCTCTGAAGGTGAATAGATAAGAATGTCGTCCACGAAAATGACTACAAAACGATCCAAGAATTCCCGGAAGATCCAGTTTATCAAGTCCATAAAGATTGCTGGTGCGTTGGTAAGCCCAAACGGCATTACCAGAAACTCATAATGGCCATACCGCGTACGGAATGCCGTCTTCGGAATGTCCTCCTCCCTGACCCTCAACTGGTGGTAACCCGATCTCAAGTCTATCTTAGAGAAACAACGGGAACCCTTCAACTGGTCAAACAAATCATCTATACGGGGCATAGGGTACTTATTCTTAACCGTAGCCCGATTCAACTTCCGATAATCAATACACAATCTCAAGGCACCATCTTTCTTTTTAGCAAAGAGGGCCGGTGCTCCCCACGGTGAAACACTAGGGCGAACAAAGCCCTTATCTAGCAATTCCTGGAGCTGAACTTTCAACTCAACCAACTCTGCTGGTGCAAAACGGTAAGGTACCATAGAAATCGGCGCCGTGCCGGGCACTAAATCAATAGAGAACTCAATCTCCCGGTGAGGTGGCAAACTAACGAGGTCCTCGGGAAAGACGTCCGAGTACTCACAAACTACCCTCGGCAACACAACCTGGGTCTCATCACACTCACCACTCTCAAGGCTAGCAAGTAAACCACTAAGCTCACTCCGCCCTCGCGGATCATACCCCGGTGGCACAACACTACAAACCCGGTCTCCCAAGAAATGGAAACACTCCCCGCTCATGGTACAACAAGTGACCCTCTGGCGGTAGCAATCAATAACTGCCCGGTATGACGATAACCAGTCCATACCCAAAATAACATCAAAGCCCTTCATGGGCATAACTACAAATGGGAACGGAAGCCTATGATCGTCGACCTCGATATCACAACCTCTACATCCGTGTTTTAAAATCAACTCACCCCTAATGGGTGACATAACACAAATAGGAGATGCTAATAGTGCTAACTCCAATTCCAACACAGATGCAAATGCAGCAGATACAAAAGAATGAGATGCACCCGTATCAATCAACACTCTAGCAACCGAGTTGCAAAACAGAAAGGTACCTCTCACTACTGATGGAGCCGGTACTAGGTCCTGCGCGGTAACAACATACACGCGCCCTGTAGGCCCCTGATCCACCTGCTCACCTCTAGGAGCATATGACTGCTGTACTGACTGGGATGACGAAGCCCCCGGATTGGCCCTCGAGGCCTGCACAGACTGAGCTGGCTGAAATCCCTGCGTCTGCCTAGAACCAGACGCTCCTGAAGCGGCAATCAACTGTGGGCAGAACCTCTTCAGGTGCCCAGGCTATCCACACTGATAGCAAGACAAGGGCTGCCCCCTGCCCAAACTCTGACTCTGCGGTCTAGCGGAAGAAGATGCAGCTCTCTGACCTCTGCCCTTCTGCGGGCAAACCGAAGCCTTGTGACCCAGCTGGCCACACTTGTAACAGGTGAACTCTCCCTGATTGCCCCTCCAGGAGCCTGCACTCGGTACTGGGAAAGTCGACCTAGCCAAACCACTCTGAGACGGCTGAGGGTTATAACCCCTTTGTCTCCTACCATCACCCTGGCCTTCTTGGCCCCTCTTGGAGCCTCTATGTTTCTCCTTATCCTCCTCTTGCATCATAAGCTCCATATGAGCTGCAGGATCCACTAAATGTCTATATTTCCGAATATAAGAACCACCAACCCTCAACTTGAGGCCACGCCTCAACTTCTGCTCAAACTCGTAGCAACGACGCTCTTCGGACGCCACGAGTTCAGGTGCAAACCTGGACAAGCTAGTAAACGTAGCCTCAAACTCGGCCACAGACAAACCCTGCTGATTAAGCCGGCTAAACTGATCTCTCAGCTTCTCTCTAGCAACCGCAGATAAGAACCTCTCCTGGAAAGCATTTACAAACGCCTCCCAAGTACCACCTACACGGACTTTCTCATACTTCCACCATTGACCCGCATCTCCTTTCAGCTGGAAGGATGCCAAGGTCACTTTCAGTGCTCTGTCCTCGATGCCAAGCGTCTCGAACGTCTTACTCATTTGTTCCAACCACTCATCTGCCTTCAGTGGCTCCTTTGGATCCCCAATAAACTCGTCCGGGTTAGACCGGAAGAACTCCCTCTTCAAGAAAGAAGGCCCTGCCTCAGCAACCTGATTCCCCGCTCTGAGAATACCCAAAGCTCCCGCTATCTCTGGGGCCAAAGCACTCATAGCCTGCTGACCCGCTAGCTCAGCCACATTGGCCTGACCAACTCCCTCCTGTACTGCCAAAATCTCATCCGGTATAGGCACTTCCTGCCTCCTAGGCCTACCACGCCTACCGCCTCTTCCTCGTCCTGACATCCTAATAAAGGAAACGAAGAACCTTAGCACATTCATAAATGTGCCGAAACTAAACACTCACGTCCTAATGCATGGACAACTGTAATTCACTCCACGTAAGCACATAAACACATAAGCACTTACGAATTTCATTTCCAAATAATGATAGTCCCGAAGCGTTACTAGAGTTCCGGTTAGAAACAGCATTGATCAAGTGCTTTTCCAACAAGACTCCTAGAAACCCAAGGATCCAATCAACATCCTAGAAATTAAATCTCATACCCAAATAATCACATAAGCATGTTATCAATTAAACACATGGCATATGACACTACACCTAAGTCTCTATCAAGCGAGACAAACCCATTGTGATCCTAATCACTTCCCATGTACCCAAAGTATTCGAACCCGGTACACTCTGATACCAAGTTGTAACGCCCTCAAAATAATAACATTAAACCCACAATATTGCCACGCATTGATATATGTAAAGACTTATCATTCATTCATTCAACAGAATAGTTCATTACAAAGTATTACATGTTAACAACAAAAGCAAATGCCCTATGGGCTTACAGCTTTCCAAGTTAACACTTGGTTACAAAAAGAGAGTGCTAACTCATTTACACATTAAGCCCTTGGCTTGAATCTACATGTAATACATCAAAAGAAAGCAACACCAAAAAGTCTGACAGCCACTAGCCTCCCAAGCTATGTCCTTGGAGGTGGCATGCTACCTGTACCTGAAAATGATGTTCCCATATAGGGTGAGCCACAGCCCAGTAGGAATACACTAAACCAGCTATGAACAATGACTAATAGATTAGCAGTTGATAGGTGGCCAACACTTTATAGTTTCATGACATACGAGTCTATGTTACTTTTCATTTTCCATTTCCTTACAAATTCTCAATTCATAACCATGGCTCAGAACCTGGCCAACAACTTATGTGAGACAGTAACTCATATCCAACATTTTCTCATTTCAATAAAAGATAAGCATACTGGCTATATCAATACTTCCGTAGACATGCATAAGAGCAATATCACACTTCCAAAGACAAGCATATGAGCTGTGTCAACACATCACTAGATAAGCATATGAGCCGTATCTATGGAGTCCATCCCCTATCTCCTCCCAAACAATATCCGGTTTAGAGGTCCATCCCCTATCATCCCCTAAACCGTGGAATACATCCCCTATCTCCTCCAACACAACACACAATGCATATAAACAATTATTATACACATCAATCAATACATAAATTTAATGTATTCCTTCAACTGTCACACTCAATGACACATTTCAATTATCAGTTTTAGTTTGCCTAATCATCATGCATTGTCTACAACAATCAAGACTATCCTCCACCGATAGCCCAAAGCAGTTATTTCTATACAGAATATAAATGCAACAAATGGATATATAATCAACATTTCAATTCGGTGAGTGATAAGTAATTCAACTACACCCTTTAACCCCATACACTTCCAATCTCAACATTTCCACTTCAATTCCTCATTTCTCACAATTAATTATATCAATTAATTAATCAATGTAATTAGGGCATTTTTCATAATTAACATTACAACCCTTAAGGTTCCATTTTCATCAATGTGTTAACATAGGTTCCAATTCTCTAGACCAAACATGCCTCTATGTTCATTACAAATAAAACCCCAACTTTTGTAAAATTACACAAAGGCCCAAAGTTTTCTCAAAATTACATAACAACTCCCAACATATCAAAATACTAAAATTTAAAGACAAAGTCCATAAAGAGGAGTAGGATATCCCTACCTCAAAGTTTGAGCTCAAAAGGAGATGAAGACCCAACGACCAACGTGCTCCAAATCCAAAGATTTTCAGATTAAATCGAAGCCCAAGTCACCCTCTACCTTTTTAACAAAGCACTTAGGGTAGATTCACACTTGAAGGAGATGATTTCTTAGAGAGAAGACAAGTCTAGAGAGAGAGGGTCCCGAATTTAGGGTTTGAAGATGAAAAAGTTTTGAAAAAGTGATGTTCATCTCGGAAAGTTTAAGTGTGACTGGATTGACTGGATTGACAACATTCACGGAAACATGTGTTGTTTAAGTGTGACTGGATTGACAACATTCACGGAAAGAAAGAAGATGTCTTCAATTTCACGTTGGTGAACTTCAATCATTTGTTGTACCGAGATGATCGAATTACCAATGAACCTTTCATCTTGGCGTCCCAAGCAGAGCAAGTTTGGTATGTTGCAGACCCGTTACAACCAGACTGGCAAGTCGTGGTGAAGATGTCTCAAAGAGGTTTATTTGATATGAGTTCGACTGATCCACAAATCGAGCCATACATGAGCCAACAATTGGAAGAAAATATAATGCTTCGTGATGAAGAAGTTGGTTGGGTGAGGGAAGCCGCAGAAGGGGAAACAGTTGATGTTCAAATAGGCTGATATTTAATCAACATTAGTAATTCAATTAAGGCCAATGTTGTAGTTAATCATCAATTTCTTAATTTACTTTGTCTTTGTAATTGTATTAGTTCAATTAATGTCATATTATAGTTGATGACAAACCATTGTCTATGTTTCTAATGTCAATTAATGTTATATTGCTTGCAGATTATTATGGGAAGGAAGAGGAAGCCTGATCATCCCCGACACATGATGTCTGATGTGCTACATAACATGACATCAGTAGCACCACCATCAGAGGAGGCATCACATCGGCCAGCATCGAAGGGGCCATTAGTGCCACCACCATCTGAGGGGCCATTAGTACCACCGTATCGACCACCATCAGTGGCACCACAGCAGCTACCATGTACTCAGGCCTCGTTTGGGAACAGGCTAATTTAGTAACTTTTTGGCTATTTGGCTAAAATGTGATGTAAAAAAAACTAATATGTTTGGGATGACTTTTTGGCTTTTTACGAAAAGATGTGCAAAAAGTAGAGAGAAAAGAGAATCTTTGACTTTTTGATATGGGTTGTTGGCTTTTTGACTTTTTTAGTAACTTTTTGACTTTTTGGCTAAAATAGCCTCTTGCCAAACGAGGCCTCAGCCTCCACGCCTACCATCGGTGCGTCCACCATCAGTGGCACCACTGCAGCTATCATCATCAGCTTATGAGCCATCCGCAGGTATATAAATTTGCTTTGATTTGTATGAAAATTATTTACACATACATTTATTTATGCTCATTATATATAACTTGTTTATTCTCATTGTATTTTGCAGACCCTTCGACTTCTTCACAGCCCACCTCAGGTTTATTTGATATGATTTGTATTCACATTATTTAAATTTGCATTTGTTTATTACCATTGCATATTGTTTATTATTATTGTATATCGCAGGTCATCTTAGTTCTTCATCAACCTCGACTAGGCGTGGTAGAGGATGTGCCAAGGGCATTAAAGAGTGGGGTACTGGTAAAAAGCTGGACATACAATTTGATGGAAATTACTGCCCAATAGGGGATAACGTGGCCAAGTTAACTACTCAACTTGGCATTATTGTGCGGAATGGTAACATTGTTCCTCTTACTTTTCTTGACTGGAACAATGTGCTTGATGATATTGTTGATGCTATATGGAAGGATGTGAAGGTAAAAGTATATTTTTGTCCACAAATTCGAATTCCAAATTTGTGTTATACTTAGCCTTAAACTTTGAAATTGTGCTTTATAGGATAATTTGAATATATGTCCAGAGGAGTACAAGCCAATCTGCATGAAAAACTGCAATAGCATATGGAAGGATCACAAGAACAAGCTTAAGGCTAAGTATTTCAAGCCTAGAAGTTCTGATCCTAATCTGAAGGATGATGTTCCTATGAACGTTGTGCCAAGCCAGTGGGAACAACTTGTGGAGTATTGGCATACTTCCGATGCTGAGATATACAATTACGTTATATTTATGATATGTAAACATACAAATCATATTTACATACTTACATTTGTTGAACCTGTTATAGAAAATTGCAAGTAGGAACGCTAAAAATCGGCGAGCTCATGGCATAGCTCATACCACAGGGCGTACTACTTTCTCTCAGATACGGCATGAGGTTTACATTTTATTGTTTTATTTTTGTATATAAACAAACATTGTATATTTGCAAAGTATTTGGATTCTAATTTTCATATTTCTAAAAAAAATGTGGATGACCAGTAAAGGGGAGTCTACTGATAAGATGAATGTTTGGCTTATGACACGTAGAGTAGATGACCCAGAGGTTATCCAGACCTTGGTAGTTTCCAAACACCTTTGATTGTATTTAAAGTTTATTTTTTGTGTGTCAATCATCTTAATTTGGCATATACTTGTATGTCTTATTCAATACAGGATGAGTTTAATCGTCAACTCTCTATGCTACCTGAGGATGGTCAGACTTTGGAGGCTAGGAATGCCATTTTCCATGAGTTGATAGGTCATGACGGACATGGATATTGTCGCACATACGGGAGAATTGTGCCTCGGAGAGTGGTGTATAAAGATGGTGCTGGGCCATCACAGTCAACACCCCATCCATTGACTATTGATCAGATCACGCAGAAGGTTCGTGCAGAGCTAAGGGATGAGTTGAGGGAGGAGCTGCGAGCAGAGTTCTCTATACATTTACAGCAGATGAGAGCTGAGATGATGGCCCTTGTGTCACAGGGGGCGAGTGTGGATCCCAACAGACAGGTTCCATATAAATTAAATGGTTTGATAGTTCAATTTTCACTCAAGAATATGTATAAAATTCAAATATGATTAACACATTATGCATTGACTAACATAGGTTCCTGATGCATCGAGTGGCCACCGGGCATTTAGGGAATCTGCAGAAGATGAGAATCCATATACACCACCACCAGAAGATCATGTATAAAATGTATCTTTGCATTCTAAGCTAAAATGTATCTTTGCATTCTTTACATTCTATGTTAAGAGACTTGTGGGAGAAGACGGGACTAGTTAGAGCCAGATTTAGCACGAAACTTGGCACACACGACCGCCTAGGCACGAGAGACTTGTGGGAGAAGACGGGGCTCGAATCGGGTTGCCGGTTTGGGAGTTAGAGTCGGATTTCACTTTAGGCACACTAGTTCCTTAAGGAACTTGAATTCGAGGAGTTAATGTCCCAAATTCACCAAACCGCGTCGGTTTAGGACGAAACTTGGCACACACGACCTCCTAAGCATGAGAGACTTGTGGGAGAAGACGGGGCTCGAATCGGGTTCCCAGTTTGGGAGTTAGAGTCGGATTTCAGTTTAGGCAAACTAGTTCCTTAAGAAACTTGAATTCGAGGAGTTAATGCCCTAAATTCACCAATCGGCGTCGGTTGAGCACGAAACTTGGCACACACGACCTCCTAAGCACGAGAAACTTGTAGGAGAAGACGGGGCTCGAATCGGGTTCCCGGTTTGGGAGTTAGAGCCGGATTTCACTTTAGGCAAACTAGTTCCTTAAGAAACTTGACTTCGAGGAGTTAATGCCCCAAATTCACCAATCGGCGTCGGTTGAGCACGAAACTTGGCACACACAACCTCCTAGGCACGAGAAATTTGTGGGAGAAGACGGAGCTCGAATCAGGTTCCCGGTTTGGGAGTTAGAGCCAGATTTCACTTTAGTCAAACTAGTTCCTTAAGAAACTTGAATTCGAGGAGTTAATGCCCCAAATTCACCAATCGGCGTTGGTTGAGCACGAAACTTGGCACACACGACCTCCTAGGCACGAGAGACTTGTGGGAGAAGACGGGGCTCGAATCGGGTTCCCGGTTTGGGAGTTAGAGCCGGATTTCACTTTAGGCAAACTAGTTCGTTAAGAAACTTAAATTCGAGGTGTTAATGCCCCAAATTCACCAATCGGCGTCGGTTTAGCACGAAACTTGGCACACACGACCTCCTAGGCACGAGAGACTTGTGGGAGAAGACGGGGCTCGAATCGGGTTCCCGGTTTGGGAGTTAGAGCCGGATTTCACATTAGGCAAACTAGTTCCTTAAGAAACTTGAATTCGAGGAGTTAATGCCCCAAATTCACCAATCGGCGTCGGTTGAGCACGAAACTTGGCACACACGACCTCCTAGGCACGAGAGACTTGTGGGAGAAGACGGCGCTCGAATCGGGTTCCCGGTTTGGGAGTTAGAGCCGGATTTCACTTAAGGCAAACTAGTTCCTTAAGAAACTTGAATTCGAGGAGTTAATGTCCCAAATTCACCAAACCGAGTCGGTTTAGGACGAAACTTGGCACACACGACCTCCTAGGCACGAGAGACTTGTGGGAGAAGACGGGGTCCGAATCGGGTTCCCAGTTTGGGAGTTAGAGCCGGATTTCACATTAGGCAAACTAGTTCCTTAAGAAACTTGAATTCGAGGAGTTAATGCCCCAAATTCACCAATCGACGTCGGTTGAGCACGAAACTTGGCACACACGACCTCCTAGGCACGAGAGACTTGTGGGAGAAGACGGGGCTCGAATCGGGTTCCCGGTTTGGGAGTTAGAGCCGGATTTCAGTTTAGGCAAACTAGTTCCTTAAGAAACTTGAATTCGAGGAGTTAATGTCCCAAATTCACCAAACCGCGTCGGTTTAGGACGAAACTTGGCACACACAACCTCCTAGGCCTGAGAGACTTGTGGGAGAAGACGGGGCTCGAATTGGGTTCCCGGTTTGGGAGTTAGAGCCGGATTTCAGTTTAGGCAAACTAGTTCCTTAAGAAACTTGAATTCGAGGAGTTAATGCCCCAAATTCACCAATCGGCGTCGGTTGAGCACGAAACTTGGCCCACACGACCTCCTAGGCACGAGAAACTTGTGGGAGAAGACGGGGCTCGAATCGGGTTCCCGGTTTGGGAGTTAGAGCCGGATTTCACTTTAGGCAAACTAGTTCCTTAAGAAACTTGAATTCGAAGAGTTAATGCCCCAAATTCACCAATCGGCGTCGGTTGAGCACGAAACTTGGCACACACGACCTCCTAGGCACGAGAAACTTGTGGGAGAAGACGGGGCTCGAATCGGGTTCCCGGTTTGGGAGTTAGAGCCGGATTTCACTTTAGGCAAACTAGTTCCTTAAGAAACTTGAATTCGAGGAGTTAATGCCCCAAATTCACCAATCGGCGTTGGTTGAGCACGAAACTTGGCACACACGACCTCCTAGGCACGAGAGACTTGTGGCAGAAGACGGGGCTCGAATCGGGTTCCCGGTTTGGGAGTTAGAGCCGGATTTCACTTTAGGCAAACTAGTTCGTTAAGAAACTTAAATTCGAGGTGTTAATGCCCCAAATTCACCAATCGGCGTTGGTTTAGCACGAAACTTGGCACACACGACCTCCTAGGCACGAGAGACTTGTGGGAGAAGACGGGGCTCGAATTGGGTTCTCGGTTTGGGAGTTAGAGTCGGATTTCGGTCTAGTCAAAATTCTTTATTAAACTATCTTTCTAATTATATAGTAGTTAATTTTTTTATATTTTTCTGTAATTAAAATACTAACACCATTATATTGTTATTAATTATTTTTATTTTGTTTTTTTCAGATATTTTCTGAGTAGCAGTTTGCTTCGTGTGGAATGTGGACATGTAAAGATTATGACCAACTTCTGTTTTTGTAACCCACGAAAGAATCAAGACGAAAACTTTCGGTTTTGATTTTGGTTTTGATTTTTATTTTGATTTTGATTTATGTTATTTAAATTTGTGAACAACATTATGCATGTATCATGTGACCAACATTATGTATTTTCATCATTTGCCAACTTTTGTTTATGTATGTATTTATATTATTATGTAATTTTTGGGTTTTTTTGTAGTTATTTTTCATTTGCCAACATTAGTTATTTTATTTATGCATTTATATTATTATATCATTTGCCAACATTACAGGTTATTTTTATATTTTTAATAATTGTAAAACAGGATTTTTTTTTTGAGACGGCAGCACACCCCGTCGCAAAAAAAAAAAAAAAAAGTGCTAGGCTTTTTGCGACGGCAACCATACTGTCGCAAAAGGTATGAGATATATTTGAAAAACAAGCTTTAGCGACGGTATAATTGCCGTCGCCAATAGTCATTAGCGACGGCTCAGGTTGCCGTCGCCAATAATCAAAAGCGACGACATTTTTTAGCGACGGAATTTTTGCCGTCGCAGAAACCTATTTTAGCGTCGGAAAGCTTGTGCCGTCGCAAAAAAACCCATTTTTTCATCTATTATTGGCGACAGAATGTTCCCGTCGCAAAAGAGAAAATTTCCCGTCGCAAAAACAATGGCGACGACACTTGCCGTCGCAAAAAGGAAAATTACCGTCGCAAATAGCTTTTGAGACGGCTTGCGGGAGTATTTGTGACGGCGTTTTGCCGTCGCAAAAAACTATTTTTTTTGTAGTGTGTGATACTTCAATTTGGCAGGTATTAATGTGACACTCCAACGATGTAACATTCCAACGATGTGGCACTCTAAAAAAATTAAAAACTCCATAGTGTGCTTTTTCTAAATGTGACAACGTGACGGGTATGATATGACACTCCAAAACTTTTACTCTAAAAAAAATAAAAACTTTTAGTGTACTTTTTTCAAGTGTGACAATGTGACGGGTATGATGTAACACTCTAAAAAAATTAAAAACTCCTTAGTGTACTTTTCTCAAACGTGACAACGTAGCGGGTATCATATGACACTCTAAAAACAATTAAAAACTCCTCAGTGTATTTTTTCCAAACATGACAACGTGGCGGGTATGATGTGACACTCTAAAAAACTTAAAAAACCTTAGTGTACTTTTGCCAAATGTGGCAGGTATGATATGACACTCTAAAAAAATTTAAAACTCTTTAATGTACTTTTTACAAATGTGACACTCTAACGTGGCAGGTATAATGTAACACTAAAAAACTCTTTAATGTACTTTTTTCAAATGTGACACTCCAATGTGGCGAGCAAATGAGTCATTACACATTCAAAAATACTAAATAGATCACAAGAAAAAATATAGGACTATATGGATTACAAGTCCAAAATATGGGACTATATGAATTGCAAGTCCAAAATATGGGATTTATTGATCAATCTCCCTAAATTAAAATGCGGCCTTATAATAATTTTATATAACCTTTGGGCATATATTTTATTTTTATATTATCTTTAAGACTAAATTAATTTGAATTTAATACTTAAACGACCTAATTGACAAAATTAAAATTTTAAGAAGTGAAACGAAAAAAAATGTTAAACGTTGAGTACTATAATTAAAATTTATGCTTTTTAATGATATGATAAAGGACATCTTTAGTCCCTAAAATATGTGTTTTTCATTTTAATCCCTTAAATTTCAATTTTGTGATTTTGATCCTTAAAGTTGTCAATTTGAATCAATTTGATCCTAGGTTTAATGTTAGTTAACAGAAATATGAATAAAAGACAATTTTGGTCTATAAAGTATGAATTTATTGTCATTTTAGCCCCTCAAATTTTAAATTTTATCATTTTAATCTTCAAAATTATCAATTTGAATCAATTTAATCATATAGTTCAAATTATCAACTTTGCCTCTCTTCTTGCACACTACCATTGCCACTAGCTGCTGCCGGCACCATTTTCGTGAACCATTCATCCATTGACATTCTGACAACCATGATTGCAAAAATAAAAAATCAAAATCCAATCAGAAGAAGCATAATACAAAGCCAAGAACCCAAAATCCAAGTAGAAATTACCAAATTGATGAATTGACTTGCCAAGGAGGAAGAAGATACAAACAGAAACGGTTAAAATATGATGATTTCATTGGTGACATTGGCAGTCTGAATCAAATAAAGGTCATATGAATAGCAGAACAGTAGAACTCAAGGCACAACAATTGAAAATGAGAAACCCTCTCAGCAAAAAAAAGTGCCAAGAAAATTATCTAGATTTGTAGATCAGTGGTATCTGTTTGGACTACAACATAAATAAATCTGGACCATTAATTACAAAGTTTCGGAAAAAATTCTTATTTTTTTTTCTTTCTAATATAGTAGAATTGCTCATAAAAATCCCGTCTGACAGCTTATTCAACCGGCAGTAGCACAGTGGCATGAGGTTTGTTAGGAATTTACAAACAATCCGTTTGGACCGTATCCTCTTCAACTTCAAAACTTAACAATGAAGTACTAGTTCAAAGTATTCACCCCAATACTCATAACCATCGAAAATACTACTAACCAAAAAATGATAAACTTATCACCCTGAGGTTCAACACGGTTTAATTTGTTGTCTCCACCCAACACAATAATCATAAAAAAAGATTAGAGCCAACCAACCAATAAAACAGAGTTGCCACACATTAAACAGGTCACACATTTACCAATGTAACAAGAGTATGGTTACTATTAACTAAATAGTTGATTAGAAAAATTACACTTATCTCTTGTGATAATTATTCAAATTACAGTTGAATTCATTATTTTGATTGCTACTGTTTCAAAGTAAACAATTTGTTCCTTACATTTTATGTTTAGTTGAATGGAAAATTGAAATTATACTTAAAAGTATATGGACCAATTGTTCAAATTAAAAAAATATGAACCAAAATGAAATTTGAATCAAACTATATAGGTAAAACGTATAAATCACCCTAAGAAAATTTCATAATGGGCCAAATCACAAAAAAGTAGAGCAAAAAAGATTTGGCGGGCAATTATTTCTCCTTCGCACTGGTCCTATTTCTTCTTGCTGCCTTTGGTTAAATGGATCGACTTCAATCTGCATAAACCTCCTTGGGCCAATTCAATGTTTGAGGACTGGGTACTGCTGTTTATGGCAACAATTAATTCGATATGGTTTTGGTGAAATAAGCAGTTGCAGGAGGAAGATTTCAATGAGTCCTATGCACAGTCAACTAGATTAAAGGAAGAGTTCGAGAATTTGAATGTGCACGTAGTAGTGCTAGCATCCAACAACATAGAACTACGATTTTGATCTCGCGGGCTCCTCCTCCACATGATTGGGTTAAAATTAATGTGGATGGTGCGGTTAATTAACAGTCAAAGGAGGCTGGAGCTGGCAGTCTTATTCGATCAGCTACAGGGGACTGGATCATGGGGGTTCAAATACCAGGTAGGGCAAGCTTCCCCCGTATTGGCAGAAATTTGGGCCATATGGAGTGGCCTACAGTTGGGCTGGATTGCAGGGTTTCGACAAGTAATCATTTAATCAGACTCTATGGAAGCAATTCAGGCTATCAAGACCCCGAGTGGTGTGGATCCTAACTTCAACCTATGCCTTGCAGTGGGAGAGCTACTAGGGAGGAATTGGCAATGTAACCTGCAATTTGTTTGGAGGGAAGCCAATCTGTGTGCAGACGTGCTAGCCAAAACAGCTACATGTATGGATGTTAGGGATAAAATTGTGTTGACGGCCCCCCCTGTGGAGTTGGCCCTAAATAGTGACAAGCAAGGAGGGAGTTTCCCTCGTAGTATTAGCTTATAGGTTCTGGCCCCCTTGAAATCAAAAAAAAAAAAAAAAAAGAAGTGAAATTTTCCTTTTTCGGGGGTTCTGGGTCTAAGTTTTCTCACATAGCCAATGCTCCACCACCACAAATAACACTAGGCAGAGTACTTAAAGATCTGTTTGGTAGAGTTTTGGAACGTTAGTTTCAGGCTTTGATTTACACATGGTGTTTGTTTATTGAGAGGGTAATTTATATGAAAATTGGGCCGAGCTGGGTAATGGGCTGTTATGGGCCACAGTACGAAAGGCTGAGTAAATGGGCTTCGAAGTTAGTCCGGTCCCAGAACCGTGGTAGTTAGTCCGGTCCTAGAAGACCCTAAAGGTAGTCCGGTCGAAGGTGAATGTTGTTATATCGGTTCAGAGCAGTACTACGGTTGGTTTGGTCGCCAGAATTAGTTCAGTCATGGCATACGGAGCCGAGATATGCTAAGCCCTCTTAAGGACTTGGCCCGGTGGGTTAGTTCGGCTCAACTCTCTTATGGATAGCTCTGTCTTGGCATGTGAAGCCGAGGTGGGAGAAAGGAAAAGAAGAGCCGAACTAATAGTTAGATCGGTCACTCAAGTTAGTCTAGCATGGCAAATGTTATTTCGGTCGTATGGTAGTCCGGCCATGGTAAAACCATCTCACTTGGTTTAAGCAGTGAGGGAGGTGTGGAAGGATAAGTATTATCCTTCAGGAGTGTGAATCCTAGAAGGACTCTGCATGGAGAAGTAAGAGTCCTACTTGGATTGTGCCACTCGAAACCTATAAAAGCTCATAAGCATCACCTATGGAGAGGTAACACAACTTTGTTTTCTGAATACACAGAGCTTTTGTCTATTTGTCAAGCTTACTAACTTAGGCATCGGAGAGGTTTCCGGCACACACCCGCCGGCTAGCTCACGTTTGTATTTTCAGGTGATAAAGCGACGTCGTACGGAAGAACGCAGACTTGATCAACAGGATTATACGAGAAGGTTTATTTCTTTCCCGTACATTTATGATTTTCAAAAATTAATTTCACACACTTTTGAAAACTCTAGCGGGAAAATTTGGTCTAACTGGTTGTCCCATCAGTCGTTCGGCTGGTTGACCGGAACAGTGATTTTTTTTTTTGGCAATTAACACATGTTAATTTTTATATATTTAATACAAAATATTTTCCGAATTTTTTAAAATTTTTTATGAGCTTTGAATAGAATTTTGAGTTGTATGTTTGGTTATGAGTTGTAAGTTTTTGTATCAAATATCATATGCCACATCCAAAATTTCCCACTCAATTCAAAACTCTTTTCAAAACCCATTTACCAAACAAATTTTTCGCACTCAAATCATAATTCCAAAACTCACAAACTCAAAATACAACTCTATTATCAAATCATATTTAGAAAACTCTACCAAACGCAACCTAAAATTTTGTTTCAGACAGTTCCATAGCAAGATGGCCATTTTCCAAATCATCATCTTATTGTTCTTTTTGCTTATAGGATTTGTTAATATAGTATATCTAGTATACTAAGATATAGGGATGGCAATGGAGGTTAATGGGGTGGATATTAATTCCCCATCCCCATTCCCCTATAATAAATTTTTCGCATTCCCCATTCCCCATGGGTACCACCCTCTCCATTTCTTAATGGGTTTGGATTTTCCCCAACCCACTTTAATCCCCATTTTTATTTTGCTTTTATTTTTTATATTTAATGTTTAACAACATTTTTTTTTAAGGTTCACAACAAAAGCTAAATATACCTTCGATCTTTTTTCTTTCTTTTTTAATATATTTAATGTTAACAACCTTTTTTTTTTTTTTTTTTTTTTTTTTTTTTTTTTTTTGAAGATTCACTACAAAAGCAAAATATACCTTCAATCTTTTTTCTTTCTTTTTTAATATATTTAATGTTAACAACTTTTCTTTTCTTTTTTTTTTCTTTTCTTTTTTTTAAGGTTTTAGCTAAATATACCTTCAACTTTTTTCTTTATTTTTTAATATATTTAATGTTAACAACTTATTTTTTTATTTTTTTTAAGGTTCACAACAAAAGCTAAATATACATTCAATCTTATTTTATTTTATTTGATTTAACAACAAAATCAAATACACATTAATTAATTAATTAAAAGTTTGTTTTATAATAATCAAATATATAATTTTGAGACAATCAAATAAGTTTTAGTAATTGAAAAAAAAAATGTGGAAGAACGTGGAAGATTAAAAAAAAAATTACAACCATCTCTCTCTCTCTCTCTCACTCTCTTCCCTACATGTTATAAGAACCTGTTTACAATGTTATAAGAGCCTGTTTGAAGAAATAAAATGTGAAAGAACTTGTTTGAAGAAAGTGTTATAAGACCCATATTAAATTACATCAGGGCATAAACAAGGAATTATTTGTTGATCTCTTAGCCACAGACATTTTAGACATTAAACCATCTTTCTCTTAGCAAATTTGAACCATTCATTTTAATTTATCCAAAATCTAATTATACCTTTTAACAAATCTGAACCACTCATTTTAAGATATCTATGTCTTACCACACCCAATCCATCCTCCATCTTCTTCCTTTAGTCCCCCACAAATTTTGTTGTTTGTTACTTTTAAAAAACAAAAAATATTTTTTCAATTAAATTTTTACTAATTTCACAACACCATCACCATTATTCTCACTTTCACTATCACACTACCATCACCATAGCCACTACCATCATCACTGCCGCCATCACCCCACCACTATGTCACAATCTCTACTTTCACCTTCGTTCCATCACCACCACCACCAAATATAAAAAAATATACTTTTAGTTTTTTTTATAAAAAATATTTTCTATCTAAATAAATGAAGCATAACATTGGGAAACAAGCTGATTTCAGTTAAATCTGTTCATAACTAAGAAAAATTCTTTTATTTTTAAAAAAATTATTTAGCAAATAAATCTTTGTACCCATGCTTTCTAACCAATCACGACTCATGCTTGTTTCGATTCTCTACAATTTCCTTATTTTCAAATGCATTCATATATATAGATATATGTTGTATAAATTGTGTGATAACATAAAACAAATAGATTCATACTCGGTAATTGAAATTTCGGAACAGGCAAACCATTTTGAAAATTACAATACATAACAAAATAAAATAACATAGAAAAGCAAACCGAAACCTGCACTAGATAGTGTCCTTAATTTTTTTAAATAAATTTAAAAATTCTAGATATGCATAAAATTTGACAAGAATAATGTGACAATGTTAATTAATGTGTATTTGATTTTATTGTTGAGCCAAATAAAATAAAATAAGATTAAATGTATATTTAGCTTTGGTTGTGAATCTTAAAAAAAAAAAAATGGTTGTGAACATTAAAAAAAAAAAAAAAAAACAAAAAAGATTGAATGTATATTTAGCTTTGTTTGTGAATCTTAAAAATTTTAAAAAATTTGGTTGTGGATCTTATTAAAAAAAAAAAAAAAGTTGGTTGTGAACCTGAAAAAAAAAAATAAATAAATAAAAAAAAAAAGATTGAATGTATATTTAGTTTTGGTTGTGAATCTAAAAAAAAAAAAAAAAAAAACATATGGGGAAATTAGTGGGTATCCATCCCCAACCCATCCCCTGTGGATATTTAAAGAATATCATTTACCCTACCCAATGGATAAGAAAAATAGGAGAAAACCCATGTATTTGGATTGGGTCTCCATGGATACCCACAGGATAGGTTATCCATTGCCATCCCTACTAAGATATATTAGGATATTATTTGTACCTATCTGTTATAGTATATTCTTTGTGTATACTTATCTTCTCTCCTATATAAAGGAGTGTGTACCTATTCATTAACATAGATTGAATACAAGAGTTCTCTTTTCTCTTCTCTTTCTACTCTCATAACATGGTATCAGAGCCTAGGGTTTTTTCCAAGCCTCTTTTTTTTTTTTTGGCAAATTGCTTCCTGCTCACGTTGGTTTCTGTGTATCTAGTCCTCTCCTGTTTCAAAGATTGGACTATACCACCTTCTTCGTCTCTTTAAGACAAAGCCAATGCCACCAGATTCATCATCATCCGACGATCCACGCGCCTCCACGCACCGCTCGAAGCTTGGAAACGTGCTATACCATTTTCTTACACGCGTCATGCGCTTTCTGCACTTGTCTCGCACTATCGTGCGCCGCGACCTCATCTAGTAAAGTGAGCCGTGTGTTTCTGACGTCAGTTGACGTCAGCCCTGGTTCCGTGCATCGCTGCTACTCCTTTTGCTAACGTGCACCGTGCACCTCTTTACTAACGTACGCCGTGCACGCTGACGTCATCTCCTTGTTGTGACATCAGCTCTATGTGGACTCATTTTTTTCCGCGCCTCACCTTTCGAAAAGGTTTGAAAAGAAGGCCTCACAGTTCGGACTCCCGCGGTTCTGAATCTAGTCTCACAAGTACAACGTGAAACTAATAAATACCAAAGAGTCCAAATTCGGCAAACCTTTTTGAAAAATCAATTTTAAATCAAATAATGTCAAAATTGGACTGCTTTACCAGATACAGAGTCGGCACATAAATATTTTATTTTTGGGGAAATTTAGGAAACCCTAACTCGTACCAAAGGCCACGTGTCCGTCATCACCAAAGTTGCCTCGGCTCGGGAACTTAGGTACAAAAGGGGAAGGTCCTGAAATGAGCACCCCTGCTCGCCTGATCAAAGATCGGCCTCTACTAATCATGATATGAAATTTTATAAACATTATGCGTTCTTATTTTGGTTATTAAACTAGCTTTACTTTGTGATGCGCACAAGCAAGTGTAAACTAGTTTGCAAGACTTGGAACAATTCAACTCATGTTTGTTTGCGAAATTGGTTTGAATTTGCCACCTCAAGTGGGCTTAAAGATGTGGATTTGCCACCAAACATAGTGGGCTTAAAACATGATTTTGCCACAACAAAGTGGGCTCAAAACACACATTTGTTGAATTGTTCCAAATCAAACAAGAAGCCTTCATCCACAAGCATTCATGCAATTTAGCATTAAAGCACATAGCCTCATGGCAAGCATGCTAGACATGGCAATATGGCAATCACACTAATGCAAGTATGCTAAAGCATAAACACTTACCGAGTACTCCAAGCCAAAATAGAAACTAGTTAGAAAAATGCATGATCCTAACTACGTAAGATGTCTAATGCAACACATGCAATAATGCAATTAATAGGCTCGGCTACTGATATGGCATATGAAGCAATTTGAACAACATGCGATTAAACATGTATTCAAAGAAGTATTGAAATGGCAATGCAGTTTGAATGATGCGCCGAGCCTTGGTGCATGCAATACAAATGAATGGATGCAAGTATGCGATATGCTAATTGAAATATGATCCCTAATCTAATCATCAAAAGGATTAAATAAAAGGGAGAAAGACGTGGTGTTGGAAGATATACACACACGTACACACACTTATTACAACATTATGCCCTCGCGAAGGAGGGTCCGAATGAATAAAAGCTAACCAACTAGCTACGCTAATTAAGCTAAGAAATTCACAACACAAAATTTAACTAACTATTCTAGGCTAATTAAATATTACAAATCAACCTAATTAGCTAAATACTTAACTAATTAGTTACAAAACGACTAAGCTAATTAATTACGACATAAATTAACTAACTAATCTACTTAAATAATTACAATGTTTGCATGAATTAGCTACCACTAATTAACTAAGCAAAGCAACTAAAAGGCCTCGGGAAGTGAGGGATGCATGCATGGTTGGTTTCTCCACCCGAAAAGGCCACCGCCTTGCCACTGAACGCCTCTGTTTGCACATTCGAACACCAATAGGGCTGCTAACTCCCAGAATGCCTCTGCTCCACCTCACCAACATACTGTGCAAATTTCATTTATGGCTGATCGGCTACCAATGGTGGCCGTTGGCCACCATTGGTGGTCGGTCGGCTACTTCTGGTGGCTGTCGGCCACTGCTAATGGCCAGTTGGCCATTGCTGCCCTGAACTTCTTCTTGCTGCAACAGAGAGCAAACAGAGGCAAAACAGTGTATTCTCAAGGGTTGTTTGTACTGTTACCCTCCTTATCATCAAACAAGCTCAAAGGAACTCTTGGCCCTTAAACCATCAATCAAGCAATTTCCATGCATGATGGCTAAGGAACCAAGTTTGTACAAGTTCAATTAATGCACAAACAATACCAAAAAGACCACCACCTTATCATGCATGATCAAGGGCAATGGTGACCAAGGAAAGTGGCATATTTCATCACTTTTGAGTATAAAATGTCCCATTTTCCTTATGTTCAAATTAACGTCCGATTCGAACACATGCAATGCAACACGAAATATACTTATCTTGCTTCTTTTACTTGTTCATTTTGTTTACTCATTTTACATTACCGATTTATTCTTTAATCGAATAAGTCCAAAAGAGAGTGTCCTCTAATGGAAAGATGGCTCAAACAATGAGTTGCTTTGGGCATGAAAGAGGCATTACACTGTTGGTAATGAACCCCCTAAGGGATTAAACCATTAGGTAAAACACCTCCATTTCACACATAGGCAAACCAGGGGTTTAAAACCACTTTCAAAGAAAACAAAAGAGTGAAGAATTGAGGGAGGTTGCAGAGATTAAAGTGCTGAAATTAAGTGCAAAGCAACACTAAAACATGCTATTAACTCAAAACAATGATAGTTAAAGTCTTAAAACATCAAGCTAGTGAAGGGATTAACACTACAACTTTGCAATACAAGCCTCAACTGAACTAACCAGCCCAAAACAGAGCCAAAATAGTTTATTTCAGAGGCAAAAACACGCTGCACTTAAGCTAAATTAAGCTAGAAAAACATGCTAACATATGAGGCTAACTAGGCATGCAAACAAGACACAAGGATGGGAGGCTAACCCCTCCAATTTTGGACTTCAAAATAAGGTTTTTACAATGGAAAAACCTCTGAAATTTAGTGGTTAAAAGGTCCAAAAAAGTTGGTTTGAAAGTGATGAAAAGATAGTACAAGAGCTTAACAAACAAAGAAGCAAGAAGGGTGGACAAGAAGGGTGGACCACCCCCTAACTCAAAGAGACCTCAAACCAACACTTTTAAGTCACAAAAATAGTGTTTTTGACAGTTCAAAATTAGCCCAAAAACAGTTTCAAAAGATGGCAAAAGAAGTATTGAAAGCAAGCTTAAATAACAAGTGTTATACCTCTTGAAGCTAAGGCACAAAATAGTCAACAATCCAAGCTCAAACCTCTTTCTAGAGCTCAGACAAGGCTCCAAGTAATCTTAGCCCAAACGTGAGAGTATTTGGTTAAGGGTTGATATGCAAAAGCTAAGAGAAAAGCAAATGTGTGCAAAATAATAAGAGAGAGAGATATATTTTGGTTCTAAAAATGCTAACCGTCAAAAATGGGGGAGGACACCCCTTATATATAGAAAAACAAGTCTTGAGCTTTTGAACATCTTACCATACACATGTATGAAGATGCAGCTCAGTGAACAACAGCTGGCATAGCTGTCAACAAATATCTGGAAAAAGAAACCAATGGTCGTCAGTCACCACAGGTAGCCGACAAAAACAAGCCCTGGCTGACAGCCTAGGGGGCTGGCTGACAGGTTACCCACTCCTCCAGACTAGAGGCAACAAGCTCTTGGTCCAAAAACATGCACAAAAAAGATAAGGTTTAGAGGCTCAAAGACAAGGCGTTCCACCGAGGACTTCGAGCGCTCAAAACAGACATAAACAAGCACAATCATCGAGTGCACAAACGATGACGTCCAAGTCTTGAGGACGGTAAAAAGTGTGGTGTCTACGGTTGCCCTTCTTTGACAGAACTCGAAAGCCATGAAATGACCGGAGTGAATGTCAAAGCCCAGAGACGACCCATTTTTGATAAGGCCAAAGACTTAGACAAATAGACAAGCAAGACAAAGACGGCTGCGCCCGCGGGCTGCCTATGTATCTCTTTGCAAGGAATCAAACCAGCGTAACTCTGAGGCAGGATGCAAGTGATATGCACGATGCAAAAACATAACTTATGATCATGCAATGAGGTTGTAATGAAACATCTAGATGCAAATGTTATGCAAATAAATGCTACATTTAAACAAACCGAAGTAAGGTATAGCAACCTCTAACATGAAAAGAAATAATGAAACATGCCACGCGTAAGAATCATGAGCCAAACCACATTTCATGTAGAAAGGATGTAAGAAAATTATGCAAACTTAACTACGCATCACACATGAAAGGCAAAGAATAACACAACCGTCGGGCGCACCCAAGGTGTCAAACAAGATCCTAACGCGTTGCACGCGGAAGGAGAGAAGGGATAGTGTGAACACCGGGACGCACCCGACTGTTCTTAACCAAAGAGAGCGTTAATAAACATCGGAGCGCATCCAAATGTTTGTAACCAAAACAAGGAGTGGTGATAAACATCGGAACCCGTCCAAATGTTTTTAACCAAAACAGGGGTGGTGATAAACATCGGAACACATCCAAATGTTTTTAACCAAAGCAGGGAGTGGTGATAAACATTGGAACACATCCAAATGTTTTTAACCAAAACAGGGAGTGATGATAAACATCGGAACACATCCAAATGTTTTTAACCAAAACAGGGAGTGGTGATAAAAACATCAGAACACATCCAAATGTTTTTAACCAAAACAGGGAAAATCAAAAGACATGAATGATCTCACCTGGAAATCCTCTAAATGAACCGTACATACAATATCGTGCCTGCATAAGAAAGAAACTTAACAAGCATAACATAGTCAGAGTGTATGTTCTATGCACAATACAAAGCATGTTCTATGCAAATGTAGTGACAACATGTTCTATGCGAGATGAATTGGAAGCATGTCCTATGCATGTTTTATGCATGAAAAAGTAGAAGCATGTTCTATGCAATAATGGAGAAGTGCATGTTCTATGCAGCAAACAGAGAAATGCATATTCTATGCAATGGCAAAAGTGTACTTGATAAAACCAACTCAGCAACTCTCGATTTACCTCTCGAAAGAGTTGCAATATGTTCAAAAAGGATACACCTCGTTGATGTGGGTCAGCGATGAACCCTCGTGCGCCGAAGACACGGTTTGGAGCTTCTGCAGCGGCAATTTGAACTCAAAAGTGAACTTTTCTTGCACTTCGTAAAAAATGAAGACACAAAACAGCATCAAGACCTAATGTACGAGTACTGGGAACCTGTTAGCCATAAAGGGAGGTCGTTGGCCACCCGTCGGCCGCACCTGAAGGTTGTCGGCCACCAATGGTGGCTGTTGGCCACCAGTGGTGGCCGATCGCAATTCGGGGTCATTTTGGTCTTTTTGCCTTGGGTCTTTATATTTACACCTCCCAAACTTCAATTCTTCACTCATTCCTAGCCAAAATTCATCCCTCTCTCACTCTAGACCTTTCTTTTCTCCAGATCCGAGCTTTATACGTGTTTTCCAACGCCCCACGCGAAGTTGATTCACTAAAACCTCTTTATTTCCTTCGTTTTGAACCGATTGAAATTTAATTTCGGTGTTTTTTTCTTTATTTTCACCACTTGAGGTTTGTTTCCCTTGAGTTTCTCTTGGATTTGGTGCCTTTTCCTGAGCTTTGACTTTTTCTCCCATTTTCTCTTTCTTGGGGTTGACTTTTGGCATTTTCCACCCATTTTCCCCGTTTTTGCCCACTTTCTCATCTTCTTTCTAGATGGCGGATGACATACCACATGACAGAGCTTCCCCGGGGATGGAGGCGGATCCCGAGCCTATACCACTACCACCCAGGGTTCGACCCTTTGCCCTAGAGACATATCATCCTGAGACACATGTACTACCGCCTGACACCATCCGTCATTTTAGAGGGTTTGCATGAGGCGTGCCAGAGGATCTCTTGGTACGAGAGTCGGAGTCCCATTTATCCTACGGAGACACCGAGGTATACACTATGTTCTTACATAACCTTGCATTGCTTGCATAGCTCATCCTCTTGCATTGTAGTTCTTACACTGCCTTTCATCTGCTTGTCTTAAATACATTCTTGTACTATATTTCTTGCACTGCCTTTCATCTGTTCATTCTAATTGCAAAAGGACTCACACTCTATCCGAGGCTACGGAGCCACATCCACGAGGAAGTGGTACATGGAGCTCCCCGTTGGTGTCCGCCAGATTGTTGATAAGGCCGGCTTCGGCTTGTTCTGCATGGGGCAATTGCGTCTCATAGCGAGTAGGCCCTTACTTGGCGCACTGGTAGAGAGGTGGTGGGATACCACCAACTCTTTGCACTTCTCTACCACGGGGGAGATGAGGATGACTCCCCATGACTTCGCCATGCTCACTAGCATAGAGGTAGGGGGTCGTCCGATCCCTTACGATACAAACATGGGTGAGTGGAAGGCCGCCTGGATCTACCTGTTGGGGGCTCATCTGCGTATCTTCTGGTTGGGGATGGTGTGATACACTTGGTTCTCAGAGCATTTCAAAGGGATAGACCCAGAGACCCTAGAAGAGATCGAGCAGTACGCTCGAGGCTTCTTGATGTTCCTTTTCGGCACCACTTTGTTGGCCGACCGGGCGAACACTGTCGGGCTATATCTCTTGAGTGCCTTGGTGGAATTGTCTCAGGTTTGGCTTTACGACTGGGGCAGCGCTGTCTTGTCTACCTTATACGGATACATAAGCTTGACATCTCGCAGGAGCGGGAACAAAGTCGGCGGCTACTAGAGAGCCTGGGAGGTATGCTTTACTTTTCTGCTTTGCATTTCTTGCTGTGCTTTCTACTTTGCACTTTCTGTACACTGCACACACATAGTCTGATCTCTACTTTGCATTTGTACTTTTTGTACGCTGCACTACACATTCTGCTTTTTGCATTCTCTCTGTATTCTGCATTCTCTGCACATTGCACATATATTCTGCTTTCTTCATTGCTTGTGTTTATCTGTTGTATACTCATTGTTGCCCTTTTTCTTTTTGTAGCTGTGGGTATATGCATATTTTCCCACCCTTGCCCAGGAGCCGGAGGTGGAGATGCCTCCTGTTGTACCTTACTCTCATCAGTACGACGATAGGTGCGTGAAGAGGACCAGGGAGACCTTTCCGTTCTTCTGCAGGTACTTTGACACTGTGATCGCGACAAAGGTAACTCAAAACTCATGGTTATTGCTACTTTACTTCAGCTTTGCTTCATATCGCATATCTAATGGAAACTAACAACATGTGCATTCTTTGTTTGCAGATCTTGTGGCAGCCCTGGGCGACGATGCCTGAGGGAGTCAGGGACCAGTTTGCCAACGCTCGGGGGGCTTCCTATTATCGGCTTGTACTCAAGGGCCTGGTCTGCCGAGCCTGGTTCTTAGGCGAGCGCTTCATACGCCAGACGTTGGGTTTAAAGCAGCAAGTAGTTCCCATGCCGCCTCCGCCATCTATACGAGCCACAGAGAGCCTCTCCCTCTAAAAGGTGATTGATTTTACTCGAGGTATGGACGCCGACTACTTTCTCAAGGAGGGAGACTATGCGTCGTTTATCCAGACGCATCTCATGCCTCCCTTGACGGGTACTTGTGCTCGTATAGGGAGGGCAGCAGACGTCCCTTCGACGAGCAGGGCTGGAGCATCGAGGGGTAGGGCCAGAGGGGTGCCCCCCGCTAGACAGGGCTTCGGTTGGCCAGAGCTTCCGACTGAGTTGACATGTTTGGCGGTACATTGGAGAGGCTTACCGGATTCCAAATGAGCCTCCGACGGCTGGTCATAGATATGTTAGAGCTCCTGACTCACCTCCAGTATGTACCACAGTTTTCATTTTTTCATTCTCTCTCAGATATTCATTTCTTCTGGACATTGATCATTCCCAATACATTTGCAGGTACCCGCAGGGTACACCAAGGGATTGCTTGAGCTGGTCGCTTCATTCGAGGGGATGATATTAAGAGGAGAGGCACTGCTCAGTCCTTCACGGTATTCAGGTATTCATTCCAGGCATCAAATTTCCCATGACACACGGACACTGACATTTAACTGAAAACTTTCCATATGTGCACTAATATACTGCATCTGTAGACCACATCTGACACCCTGCATTCACACACTGTCTCTGACTTCTGCATCGCATCTGATACTCATGCTATAACTAATATGAACTGTCCTTTTTAGGTTCCACCTCTACCGATGGGACCAGTAGCACCAGCAGTACCTGCACCAGTAGTACCTCGTGCAGCAGCAGGGAGGAGAGAGAGACATGCTCCGACAGGCGGTCGAGGGGGACATCATGGTCGATACCGAAGGAGCCGTTCATAGCCCACTCTGAGCAATGACGATGCTGAGACTAGTGAGACCGAGGAGGTTGTGGGTCAGCACGCCGAGTCATCCGAGAGTGGAGACGATGACGCTGGCTCGGGTACTGCTAGTGGAGATGATGCTAAGTCAGGCTCTGAGGCATAGAGCAGCGATGACTCTGGTTCAGACTCCAGTTTAGAGAGAGGTGCAGATAGCGACGTTGACGGAGACAGCTTTGAGGCTCCGCCTAGGAAGAGGACAAAGAGGACCTCTCGAGCTTGAGATAGCTGGCGCTGATTTTCTGTGTTTTTGCTTAGTTTCTTGTTGTTAGTAGTGTTAGCACTTTGTACAGCTTTAGAAAGGTTTTATTTTTGCTTTAAAACTTGTACTCTTTTGTAAAAAGTAACCATGATCGGAATGAAAACATCTTTTCGATGAAAAAGTGTTGTATTTTGCATTCCGAGCACCACATAACATCGCATAGCATAAAAACGAGATTGATCTTGATTGAAAATTGCACATTGTATTGGCACTTTCTTAATTAGGTAATGAACCGACCAATACTTAACAAACAAAGCAAGACAAATCGATAAACAACTAACAATAACAACTCAATAAACAGTGCAACAACTCGACAAGCAAAAACAAAACAAATACCACTCGATAAGCAACATAACAACTTGATAAATAACACAAATACAACTCGATAAGCAAAACAAGACGAATACAACTCAAATGAACATGCTCAAGCCCAAAGGGACTGAAAACAAGACCTTGGAATGCGCAAAAATCAGATCAAAGCACAGGTCCTCAGCCTCTCAACGTATAGGTGGACGACAAGATAGACTAAGAGGCCATCAGCCACATATAGAGACTGTCGGCCATGAGTGGTGGCTGTCGGCCACCAGTGGTGGTCGGTTGGCTACAAAAGTGGCCTGTCAGCCATCACCACTGGCCGATCGGCCATCAATGTGTGGGACCTCCAGATTGTTACCACTTGTCTTCCACTTAGTGCCTCATCTTCTACAAAAGCTGGGACTTTGTAGTTTCTTCCTTCCAGCTCTGTTTTTACCACAAATGGAGCCATTCTTTGCCGAAAAACTCTCAAATTGGACTGCAACTTTGGATAGCTCAGAAAGGTGAATTTTCGGGGTTTTGGGATAAATGCACTATTCCCGCTATGTCATTCTCCACTGTGTTTTCCATTCCTCCATGCCACGGCTAGGTGTTGGAACCCGATCACACATGTTTTCAACTTTGGGGGGGGGGGGGGGGGCAAGAGATATGCCCTACAATTGAAGAATTCCAAGTTTTGATGGAATCTCGGCGTGACGAGAAAATATTTCCTCAGTCTCCTTTTAGTCACATCCAAGCTCTAGGAAAGATGTGTGGGCTCACTTCACACGAGGCTCAATCCTTGGTTCACAATGGAGAGCTGGATATTCCCAATCTCATTCATCGATTTTTTGACGCTGGTGACTACGGCGACCGTCTCTGGCAGAGTTTTCGGCAGCATGCCCTTTGTTTGTGTATGTTGGCTCATTTTTTTCTTGCCCCAAGTTTCGGAGGGTCTAGCATTCGCTTGATCGAAGTAGCTCAAGGCTTGAAAGAGGGCAAGAGCTGCATTGGCTTGGCATTGGCCGAGGCTTTGATGGGCTTGGATGCCTTCCATCAGCGGGTGACGACCAAATTCGCGGGAAGTCCACTACTTTTGTAGGTAACGTTTCCCACCCTATCTTTTATGTGTTTCTCACATCACTTGGCACTCAGGCTCTGTTCTTCTCTCAAAACCCTTTCTCACTTTTTCTCTCCACATACATCTCTCTATTCTTTAATCTCTCTTAGTTTTAATCCCTTACCAGATATGGCTCATGGACAGGTTGAAAATAGTGGACTCTTGCCCTGCATATTCAGTACAAGGCTATTTCTTTCTCCAACGGCTAGTTGATTTCCCGAACGAAGGGTGGTGGTGCCATTGGATGTGCAACAGGTCTGCTATTGACATTACCTAGCGTTGCCCCTGGTTTGATCTGCCCGAGATGAGCTACAACATGTCCCGGTAGCCTGGCATTCAGCTGATTGGCTTGACACACTGTGTATTTTACTTCCCATTTAGGTTCAAGCGTCAGTTTGGACACAACCATACTTGCCTAGAAGAAGGGGTGGAATACCCGGTTTCATTCTTCATCCATGGCTCACAATTAGCTCGATACCCCATTGCTTGGAGGACGAGAGAACTTCTGGCTCTTGCCCTTAGTTTCAATTGCACCTTATCTGGTGAATGCATAGCTTGGCTCGAAGAAGAGGCACAAATCGGGCCTACTTTAGCATCTGAAGCTTCCACAAGCTCTGGAAGGGGACACAGGAACACCTGACTCATCTGTGCCCCAAGTTTATTGCTTTGATCTGTACTTTCAAGTTTTCCTTTTGAATGTAATAAAAAAACAACTTTGATTTGCATTGAGAGATGGAGAACTTTGTATTGAAATCAATGAATTTGAAGTTGTAGGCACTGCAAATTTTCCTTTTGGTCCGAAAATGGTCTAAGTTGTAAAAAGATTAATTTGAACAAAATCAACTTTTATTAAAACTTTTCAAAACCATTTTCGATAAGGATCACAACTTGACATGCCTAGAATCTATCCTCGAGATATACAACCCTGAATCTAGAAAATGGAAAATTGTCCCTTGTTTGAATAACACTGCACTGAATTGTAACTAGCTCTCATAGTGGAGATCACAACCGAACTCTTGGATACAAAAAAGACAAAGGTGACCTAAACGATCTCATGGACATGACCGTTGAGTTGGAAGTGTTTACGGCTGAACTTTAGAATGAAGTTGCCTATGTTTTCCGAAGATGGGAATCAAGCCTCACATAGTTCAGTTTGGGTTCACTCGGGTATTAACACTCTCCTTTTACGCTCTAACTTTTGCCAAGGCCGCCCTTTCTGGGTTTTCAACCTTACGAGCTCAGTTTTTCTTTTTTCTAATTTTTGTGCTCTAACTTTTGCCTAGGTCACCCTTCCGGGTTTTCGGCCTAGCAAGCTACTCAAGGATAGTATTTCTTCAACTTGTCCATGTTGATTGGTTGGGAGAATTCTAGGCCATCCAGGTCCATAAGAATAACAGCTCCACCCGACCAGATAGATTTGATAATGTAAGGACTAGTCCCATTGGGTCTGAACTTGCCCCTAGGGTCATGGATGGGAGCTCAGTTCTCTTTTAGCACCAAATCCCCTTCTTTCAGATTCCTGGAATTAACTTTCTTGTTGAAAGCCTTGGCGATTTTGCGTTGATATCCTTGGACATGATACAGTGCTTTTAGCCTCCTTTCATCAAACAACATCAGTTCTTTGAATCTGCTTTGCTGCCAATCCGCTTATGTTATCTGGCATTCAGCCATAACTCGCAGCGACGGAACCTCTATTTCGATCGGCAGAACAGCCTCCATCCCATAAACCAGAGAATATGGAGTTGTCCCAGTAGATGTCCGAATTGAAGTCCTATAGCCCCAGAGAGCAAATGGCAATTTGTCTGGCTAGTCCCTGTAAGTCTCAACCATTTTCTGCAAAATGTGCTTGATGTTCTTGTTGGCGGCCTCAACAACTCCGTTGGTTTGTGGCCGATATGTGGATGACTTATGAAAAGCCACGTTGTATTTCTCCAGCAAGTCGATCACTTTTTTCTTAAAATGGGAGCCATTGTCTGAAATGATCTCATTCGGGACTCCATAACGGCAAATAATATTGTCGTGGATGAACTTAGCCACATGCGCTGCTTTCAACACTGCATAAGGCTGAGCTTCCACCTACTTCGTGAAATAATCAATTGCCACCAGAATGTACTCATGCTCATTTGACCCTTTTGGTGTAACTGCCCCAATGACGTCAATTTCCTAGACTGAGAAAGGCCATGGTGAAGTCATGTTGTACAGCTTCGACGGCAGGATATTCATGCGGTTTGCATGGATTTGGCATTTATGGCATCGCCGAACAAAGCCGATACAATCCTCCTCCATGGTTGACCAGTAGTAGCCCTGCTCGAGAATCTTCTGGGATAGCATTACTCTACTCATGTGCACTCCACACTCTCCCCCATGGATAGCCTCCATTAAGCACTTCGACTCTTCTTCATCAACACATAGTTTGTGCATTCCTAGATGAGCCCTTTTATACAACTTACCCCCGTTGATGATAAATTGAACGACCATCCGCCGTATTGCCCTTTTATCTTTGGCATTTGCCCCTAGTGGATAAACCGCATTTTCCAAGAAGTTCCAGATATCATAATACTAGGGGTTTTGATCTTGCACTTCATCTATTGCGGCGATCAACTCGTAGGCCGGTGTGTACCTCTGTTCAATAATGATCAAATGCATTCGGACTCCCAACGGGATGTCTATCATGGAAGATAGAGTTGATAAGGCGTCAGCGAACCTGTTGTTCTCTCTTAATAGGTGAGTGAAGGTTAGCTTCTCAAACCTAGGAATCAAAACGTCCAAGGTCTGGTGATAGATCTTTATCTTTTCTTCTTTGACTTTCCAGTCACCGTTTGCTTGAGAAACAACCAGGTTCGAGTCCCCAATGATGTCCAACCTTTTTGCCCCTAGTTCCAGGGCGGCTTCCAAACCAACGATACACGCCTCGTATTCTACTTCCTTGTTGGATACTTTGAACCAGAGTTTGAAGGCTAAGGGTATATGGGAATTGTCGGGTGCTATCAGCAACACCCCTATCCGATAACCGTATTGGTTAGACGCTCTATCAAAGTACATTGTCCAAATCTCTTCCTCGACTTACAGAATAGCCTCATTTGGGAATAGGTATTCTATCGCTCCGCCCCCTTCCACTGGGTGATCGGCTAGGAACTCCGCTACAGCCCTCCCCTTAACAGACTTGTAAATGACATACTTCAAATCAAATTCGGAGAAAAGAAGTAACCAACGGGCTAGCCTACCCGTAAGCGCTGGTTTCTTAAAGATATATTTTATGGGATCTAATCTCGAAACCAGAATTATGGAGTGAGCTAACAGGTAGTGCCTCAACTTCCTAGTAGCCCATACCAAGACTAAGCAAGCCTTCTCCAGCGGGGTGTAATGGGTCTCATAATCCAGGATCTTCTTACTCAGGTAATAGATGGCTTTCTCCACTCTATCCTCAGATTCCTGAGCAAGCATGTAGCCCATAGTCGTGTCGGTGACTGATAGGTACAGAACCAACGGCTTCCTCGGCTCTAGCGGCGACAAGATAAGTGGATTCTGAAGGTACTACTTGATCTGCTCAAAAGTAAACTGACATCGGTCATACCATTGGAATTTCTTTCCTTTCTTCAGGAGACCAAATAGTGGTTCACAAGTCAAGGTTAATTTTGAAATAAACCATCTTATGAATTGCACTTTACCTAGAAAGCCTCGCACCTCTTTTTCAATCCTTGGCGGTGGCATTTCTAGGATGTCCTTGATTTTGGAAGGATCAACCTCGATGCCCCTCTGTGTGATCAAGAAACCCAGCATTTTCCCTGCTGTTACGCCAAAAGTGCACTTTTGTGGATTCAGCCTCAACTGATATTCTCTGATCCGTTGGAAGAATTTTTTCAAGGCAGTGTAGTGACCCTCTTTTTCCTTGGACTTGACAATCATGTCGTCCATATACACCTCGATCTCTTTGTGGATCATATCATGTGAGATAGTGGTTGCAGCCCATTGATAAGTAGCCCCAGCATTTTTCAGCAATAGGTTCTCCATGACATAGTGAAGACAGTTTTCTCCTTGTCCTCGGGTGCCATCAAAATCTGGTTGTACCCGAAAAATGCATCCATAAAGGAGAGCAGCGCATGACCTGCGGTGAAGTCCACCAATTCATTGATGTGCGGCAAGGGAAAGTCGTCCTTCAGATTGGCTCTGTTTAGATCCCTGAAATCCACACACACCTGGATTCTGCCATCTTTCTTTGGCACCAGAACAATGTTGGCTAACCAAGTCGGATACTCAGATACTAGTAAAAACCCTGCGTCTATCTTCTTGGTGACCTCCTCCTTAATCTTCAAAGCCCAATTTGGGCGTATTCTCCGAAGCTTTTTCTTAACAGGTTGGGCCCCGGGGTCAAGAGGGATCCGGTACTGTACAATCTCAGGATCGATTCCAAGCATGTCTTCGTAGGACCACGCGAAAACATCTTCGAAATCTTTTAATAAAGCGACTAAGCACTCGCGTTCTTCCGAAGACAACATTGACCTGATTTGGACCAGACGTGGATCCTTCTCACTACCTATATTAATTGCAATGATTTCATCAACAAGGGGTTTTACAAACCTCTCATCCTCTTGATCAATCAAATGTTTTAAAACCAGAGGAATTCCTTCCTCGTCGTTTTTATCAAAATTTTGAAAATCATGATCAATGCAATATACAAGTGGCACAGAGAAGTACTCAAAACCTGCAGCGGCATTCTCATTCACAAAATCCAGCTCATCTAATTCCTCGGTTACAACCAACTCAAAAACAAAGGAAAAAGATGACCTGGATAAAACATCGGCATTCGGGTTATCAACCCCAGGAATATCGGACTCCAACTCAGAAGAACTGGAATCTGATTCCGACTCCACAGACTCTGTGGAATCAGATTCTGGCTCACTACCTGACTCAGAACTACTGGATAAAAAACCCTCCTCTAGCTGCCAAATGAGAGAGGGTGCGTTAGATGCATCCAGAATATCACCGGAAGGGTCCACACCTAATTGGTCTCCAATTATGGAAATGGTTAGGTCATCCCCTAAGCTCTTTAGATCGATTAGAGAATCCGAAAGGAGACATGCTAGTGCTGCTCCTATCTCAAGTTCACTGCTGTTGGACTCACCCTCCGTACTCTGTTCAGCCTTAGCAGTTAATACAATCTATTCCTCTGTGGCTTCACCCTTTCTAGTTGTAAGTCGAAGAAAATCTCGAAGCCAGGTAGACGCTGCTTCTTGGAGTTCAACCATGGCTCAGGAAAGCCGCAAAATGGGAAGTTTTCTCCCTTCCGGATAAAGCGGTCGTTTAGAGTTCCCTGAATTGTCCTATGCACAAGCTCATAGTGCTTCCTACTTTGCTTTGCTTTAGCTCTTCCTGCCATCTTCTTTCCTTCCCAAACCCAGTCCACTTTGGCAGGCAAGTAGCCAAGCCCAAAGGTATGCGGCACTCCGGCCAGTGCAGTAACACCCTTCCGGCCGCTCTTTCCTAATCCCATCTCAGGTATATGTTGTAACTTGTTCATGAGGTAGACTGATTGAACATTGACGTACAACCCCTCATCAATAGCCAAGATATTTTGCACCACCTGGGCCTCAGCCAAGGTAAACCCAGACAGGAAAACATCCTCATTGCCATGTACAATCTCCAGTACTAGTGTAGTGACCTCAGGCAGAGGATGTATAGATGAATTTCCAAACACAATGGCCACCCCCTTCCCATGGGGGTACTTCAGCATCTGATAGAGAGTGGAAGAAACTTCTTTTACTTGGTGCAGCCACGGACGTCCAAGGAGTAAGTTGAAAGTGGCCGGAACATCAAGGACGTGAAACTCATTATCCTGTTGTGCCGGGCCAACTTGTACTTTGACTTGCACTGTTCGCATCACTTCTCTACTCGTGTTGTCGTACGCCCGGATCACCTGGGCCGTAGGTACAAAGTCTGCTGGCTTCAAGCCAATAGCATAAGCTGGACAAACGTTGATTGTAGACTCGGTGTCAACCAATACAACCGGCACCCACTTCTCTCTACATTCAATGAAGATGTATAAGGGTTTGTTATGCGCAGAGTCCTCGGGTGGCAATTCCTTATCCGAGAAGGTCAAAGTCGGCTCAGCAACTCCTGGGAAGACAAGTCCCACTAGTTGTTCTGGGGTTGTGTTAGACAGCTTGGCCTTGTCCATTGCTGATAGGACAGCTTGCTGGTGTACTTGCGAAGCCATAAGCAACCCCCAGATAGATATGTCTGCTTGAATCTTCTTTAACTGTTTCAGCATAGCCTTTTCCTCTAACAGTTTTTCCTTCTATTTTTCAGCCTCCTTGTCCTTTTTGGATGCTTCAGGTTGGTCCAAGTGTAGGGGCTTGAAATACCACCCACTTCTAGTTATATGATCCACCTCCTCAGAGTACCAGGTATCATCTGGCAAGTCTTGACCCCAATCTTCATCAGTGTGGGCAAGATGCAGATCATCATCTCCCCACCATATTCCTTCGGCAACTGACATGCAATTATTTGGTTCCATTGTAATTACTCTCACATCACAATCATGGCCCGCAAGGTGTTTGGCTTTTCCAGCTTTCTGACTATTCTCGTCCCTTTCCTGTTCAAACCGCTTCAGTGCGGCTTCTTGCTTTGTATCAGTAGTACTAACAATGCTCAATTCCTGAGCCATTTATTTCAGACCGGCATCTTCTGGCAGCTTACCCTTTCTATCAGTTATTCCAGCCTTTGCAGCAGTTCCCGTTTCCTGCTTTTCCAGCTTCAGTTTAAGTCTCTCATCTATATCAAGTTCATCACTAAGCCACCCCGAATTGCCTGTCGACCCATTCAGATCGAACCAGTCAATTTGTACATTCCTCGGATCTTGTTCATCGTAGAACTGTAGATTGTCCAAGTCTTCTTCCAATTCTGCTAGATCATCCAGACCTTGGCTCGGGCCATCTTCCCGGACTACACTGACCTCCATTCCTGTTGGCAACTCTACGTCTGGTTTAGCCTGATTGGTTGGCACAATGTAGCGGCACGGGTTGTATTCCTCCTCAGATAAGTCCACGGAGCTGTCAGGCACTGAACTGACATTCCCATGATCCTTCAAGACTAACCTACCTTCCTGTACCATCGTCACCACCACGGGTTTGGTTTGGAATGTGGACGCGTTCATCATGCACAAATTTGTGCTTTCCGGGATGAACAATGTTGGCTTGGGTAGATGGGAAGGGGTGATATATACACTAGGGTCGTAAGGGACGACCAATGTTTGTATAAGGTTCACATGCCGGGGTGGAGGGACCTGGTTATGTGGTGGAAGGGGATTTGTAGTGACGTTAGGCTTTTGAGGGGTCGTTATCACCTTATTGTCAATGAGTTCTTGAATCTCATGATGCAATCTGATGCATAGATCAGTGTCATGACCATGCTGTTGGTGAAAAGCGCAATATTTGGCCGGGTTGTGTTTCGGGAGAAGAGGATCGGGTAAGGGGCGAGGCTATAGTGGCTTAAGGTGCCCATTTTTGATCAGGACCCCTAAGGCTTTGGATAAGGACATATATAGTGGGGTGAAGACCCTTTGGCCCCGAGGTTGGTGGCTCAAGGTTTGTGAGGTTGTATTGGATGTATTGGCAAAGAGGTTGGCAGTTTTAGGTGTGGTGGTGACCATACCCACATCGAAAGGCCTTGCAGCTGCACTACTACTCATAGTCGCATTGGAACTGCGTGTGAAGGGCTTCTTGGGCTGCTCCTTCTCGTCATTTATCAAACCCTGTCTCATCGCATCCTCAATGTGAACTCCTATCTCATGGAGATCAGCGAATGTGAATAAGGGCAAGACAACCATTTTCTGCAATAATTTCCCTTGCAGGTTCCGAACTATCATTCTGATTTTATCTTTTTCAGATGGCCGGGTCATCATCATTGATGCCTTTGCCCTCCACCTTGTTATGAAATCTGAGAAGCCCTCCTTTGGCTCCTGACGAGTTGTTTCAAGATAACGAGTTGTGACCTTAGTTTGGGTATTATAGGAGTATTGCGCTACAAATGTAACGACCCCAAAAGCCGTATCCGAAATCACTTTTATGTCCTTGTGGGTTAATGCATTTTAATTTAACGATATCTGTTCAAATTGAGGAATTATCTATTGAGTCACGGCTTTAAAATTGAAATTACCGACCTTTATAGGTTCAGAAATCAAAATTGAGTATTTGGGTATGTTAATGGAATTTTTAGAACTATTTGGGAGAATTAATTGGAAATCGAATTTGTCTGATTCGTTAATGCATGTTTAGGTGGTTAACTTTGTACTACAAATTGAAGGCCTTAGAGACTTCAGAAACTAGAACAGAGGACATATTTATGATCAGCGGAATTTTTAGAGTCATCTGGGAAGTTTAATTGAAATTTAATTTTGTGCGATTTGTAAAGGCGTGTTTGGCCCTTTCTATTTGTGGAAGCTTATATAGATAGGTATGCTATATGAGTGGTTCAACTCAACCTTTGAGGCAAGAAAATATCTAAGGAAAGAAAATCTGGAGAGAGAGCAAAAGAGAAGCAAGAGAAAAAGAGAAACCTTAAAGATGATGAAGAAATCAAGGATTTGGCTTGAATTCATCATGGTTATATAAGAATAGGTGATGGTGAAGGCTTAAGGTAAGATCCTCCCTCTCAATACTTGAAGATTGTAGGCTAAAAAATGAGTTCTTGGGTTATTTATGATTATATGTAAGGGTTTTGTTTCTTCAAGCAATAAGATATTGAATCCTTGTCCATAACATGAATTTATGTTACAACTTAATTTCTTGTAGGAGTTTTATGGTTCTTAAAGAGGTTAAAGAGGGGTCCCCCATGTAAATGAGTTTTAAACCCCAAACCATGGCTACTTTATGTTTTTGTGTTCTAATTCATAATCTTGTTCTTGTGATTGAGAAATTGAGTAGTATTTTGGAGATATAAATTGAAATGAAAGCTAAGGATGTGAAATTTATCATGTATTAAAGAGTTTTGGGCCTTGAATTACATGAAATTGAGGTTTGATTTTGAAAATGAGAAGTTCCAAATTTTCAGCCATTTTCGCACTGCAAACTGCCCAGGGTTGCACATGCGGCTCTGTTTCCCGCACGTGCGGGAGACAGCTTTGTTCAGCCAACTTTGAATAAGCATATCTTTTGCCTCAGGACTCCGTTTTGAGTGATTCTTGAGCCTAAAATCAAGCCCCGGAAGTCTAGTTTCCAATGGCGATGGTCTCACTCCCAAATTCTGATATTTAGTAATCTCATCAATTTCAAACTTCCAATATTTAAATCAATAGGGGCGGTAAATACGACACCGGTAATCCTTAGGCTGGTGTCTGCAAGTAGACTCTATGAGTACTACCAAACTGTCATTTTTACCGGTATTAACCGGAAGGCTCGACACCTATCCGCGCGGCTTTTGGGTCTTTCACCCTAGACACTCAGACCAACTTATCAAATTCATCTACACCCCTTATCCGGACTTACCAACGTATTTACCCCATATACATTTCCATTAGTTCTCATCACAATAACATATTTCGTCATGATGTAAATCTCTTCAATTTAGATTCACAATGCACAATGATAAACGAAGTAATATGCAATGCAATAATCTTTTCCATACCTCATAACATTTCTTCATTTTGAATATCTCTACAATAATGCAAACATTTACATTCTCATATTCTCCTTTCAATATTCATCCACAAAATTTAACATGAGTCATCAACATGTTGCCACAATTCTCTTTTCACATGCCATAACAATTTAATCTCTCCATGGCTACAAGTGATATATTTCAAATATAAATCCCCATTATTTACAATTTTCCCACCATTTGTGATATCCAATGATTTATCACAGACAAGCTTGCATTGTTCAAGTATTAGCCATAACATTTAAATAACACTTCCTTCTCATACATCAAGTAAATTAGTCATCCTGGTAAACATTGATAAAAACCCTCTCATTCATCATTTTAACACAAGAAAGTAAGAAATTTCAAGACATTTTCCCTTTTACCAAAAATCCCCAATTTCTAGGGTTTTCATCAATAACAAACTTTCATCATTTTCTTATAGGAACTCCATCACACCATTTTCCATGAGTTTAATAGAGGAAAACCCACAAAATACTAGTAAAAGGTTGAAATACAAACTCACATTCAAGACCCTCTTCATTTTGAAATCAAAATCAAAGAAATCAACTGAAAACTTCAAAACCCTTTTTAAATCAACATTAATCTAGCAAAACTTGTATATATGACTCAAGAAAACCCTACCTCAAAGTCTTTGAGAAGATGGAGAAGAGAAACCCTAGCTTTGATGGTTGATTCTTCACTTAACACCACACCAAGAGGAGCCCTAGTTCTTGAGCTTCAAGATTTAGAGGATGAGGATCTTGGCCCAAAGATTGCAAGAATCAAAGGGTTTCAATGCTTGAGGGAGTTTTCTAGAGAGAAGGGGCAGAAAAATAGGGTTTAGAGTAAGAGAGAGATGACCAAAATGAGAGATACATTCGGATTAAAAAGAGGGGAAAAAACAAGGCTCGGACTGCCCAGTTGGCCACTTGTGCAGCCTTTCCCGCCGCTCGTGCGGCCACCTTGACGGCTCGTGCGGCCCACTTATCCATTCATGCGCCCTTAGACAGTATACAATTTCTGGGTCCAAGCCTCCACCGCTCGTGCGGCCATACCCGCCGCTTGTGCGGCCCATCCCTGCATGTGCGGCCTAGGGCCCCGCACGTGTGGCCCAAGCCTAGCCACCCAAAAATTCCGCTTCGCTCTCAGCACTTCAGACTCACCCACGCAACCTCCGGAACAAGTGAAATTCAACACCGAATAGAAAAACACTAGAACTCCAACCTAAGGAACCATCCCGGACATTTCAAACCCAACGAAGGCACATGGAGAATGAATTGAAGAAAGAAAAAAAGAGAAAGAAAAGGAACTAGGCCGTCACAAAGGGGTCCTCCGTTTGGTATATAGGTGCTTTGGAGGTTTAGGATGGAATCGGATCCACTGGGATGCCTGCATTTTCCTGGTCATTAGTTGTGGGAGCAGTAGCTCCGGGTACTGGAAGGTTTGCAGGAGGTGGATGGGATGTAGAGGCCACTGCTTGTTGCGGCTGTTGTTGCTGCAACCTAGAGATCAACTCAGCCTACTGGGCTACAATTTTTGCTTGGCGGGCAGTGACTTCCGCTTGGCGGGCAGCATCTAGCTACATAGCCTCAATAGTTTTCTGGAGTTGTCGAAGCATATCTTCTATGTTGGCTAGAGGACTTTGAACTACCGGAACTGGAGAATACTCTCTGTCTGGAATGGAAGATGATTGGGCCTGACTGGGCATAGTCGAGGTAAACGGTGACTACTGAATTGGCGAGTTTTGTCGAATTCTCCTCTGTCTAGTAACCGGCGGGAGTGAAACAAACATTGGCTGTCCCCTGACTAGATCCTAGATCTACAAATCCTTCTAACTCAGGTCCAGAGTGCTTGGGGGGTAACAGAATCGTCTGAAGCAATAGTGAAAGACTACCTTGCAAAAAGAAAATAAGGTAAAAAGAAACAAAAATCAGAAACCGCACAGCACCTCGGCTCGGATAGAAACAACACGCAGTTGCAATCATAAGCTGGACAACTATACTCAAACATTGATTTCTGCCCCAAAACTGATACCCAGACTTGCAACCGATACATACATTCCTGCAAAGTTTCACTCTAAAAGCATGTATCAAGCAAGCGAGAGCCAAAACACCCCTATGATGGGGTGGGGTTACGCTGTCCTAATTTTGTCAGGAGCTAGGAATTAACACAAATCAAATGGTTTCACATAATTTCTATATTCGGGTGAGCAACCTGTCTTAGTTTGGAACAGTCTCTATGGCTTCCGATATGCAACTAGGTCGATTGGTCAAAAAGGGTATCTCAGCAAGACTACCTAATATACCTCTCACACCTAACACCGCGAAGTGAAAGGAGGATCAAATGGTACAGCGGTAGTCCCAGATCCAAGGGTTGTGTTCCCATCGTGGCAGAGCCTGCAACTGGTCAGCCTTTTGGCAAGCTTTTCCAAGCAAGCCTCCGGCAAACCGCTCAGGAATAGAAGATGGAAAACACTATGACTTAAGCGCACCAATGCAAATGCAAATGCAAATGCAAAGAAACATATAAGCGTAGATAAAATAACATATCATGAGTTCGAGTCAAGTTCTCTAAATCCCTAGCAGAGTCGCCAGAAACTGTGGACTCGCCTTTTTCCGCACCCCGCCTTTCGGAAAGGTTTGAAAAGAAGGCCTCACAGTTCGAACTCCTGCGGTTCTGAATCTTGTCTCACAAGTGCAATGTGAAACTGATAAACACCAAAGAGTCTAAATCCGACAAACCTTTTTGGAAAATCAATTTTAAATCAAATAATGCCAAAATTGGACTGCTTTGCCAGATATAGAGTCGCCACCTAAATATTTTGTTTTTGGGGAAATTTAGGGAACCCTGATTCGTGCCGAAGACCACGTGTCCATCATCACCAAAGTTGCCTTGGCTCGAGAACTTAGGTACGAAAGGGGAAAGTCCTGAAATGAGCACCCCCGCTCGCCCGATCAAGATCGGCCTCTACTAATCATGATATGAAATTTTATAAACATTATGCGTTCTTATTTTGGTTATTAAACTAGCTTTACTTTGTGATGTGCACAAGCTAGTGTAAACTAGTTTGCAAGACTTGGAACAATTCAACTCATGTTCGTTTGCGAAAATGGTTTGAATTTGCCACCTCAAGTGGGCTTAAAGATGCGGATTCGCCACCAAACATAATGGGCTTAAAACATGATTTTGCCACAACAAAGTGGGCTTAAAACACACATTTGTTGAATCGTTCCAATTCAAATAAGAAGCCTTCATCCACAAGCATTCATGCAATTTAGCATTAAAGCACATAGCCTCATGGCAAGCATGCTAGACATGGAAATATGGCAATCACACTAATGCAAGTAAGCTAAAGCATAAAGACTTACCGAGTACTCCAAGCCAAAACAGAAACTAGTTAGAAAAATGCATGATCCTAACAGTGTAAGATGTCTAATGCAGCACATGTAATAATGCAATTAATAGGCTCGGCTACTAATATGTAATATGAAGCAATTTGAACAACATGCGATTAAACATGTATTCAAAGAAGTATTGAAATGGCAATACAGTTTGAATGATGCGTCGAGCCTTGGTGCATGCAATACAAATGAATGGATGCAAGCATGCGATATGCTAATTGAAATATGATCCTTAATCTAACCATCAAAAGGATTAAATAAAAGGGAGAAAGACGTGGGGTTGGAAGACATATACACACGTACACACACTTATTACAACATTATGCCCTCGCGAAGGAGGGTCTGAATGAATAAAAGCTAACCAACTAGCTAAGCTAATTAAGCTAAGCAATTTACAACAAAAAATTTAACTAACTATTTTAAGCTAATTAAATATTACAAATCAATCTAATTAGCTAAATACTTAACTAATTAGTTACAAAATGACTAAGCTAATTAATTACAACATAAATTAACTAACTAATCTACTTAAATAATTACAATGTTTGCATGAGTTAGCTACCACTAATTAACTAAGCAAAGCAACTAAAAGGCCTCGGGAAGTGAGGGATGCATGCATGCTCGGTTTCTCCATGCGAAAAAGCCACCACCTTGCCACTGAACGCCTCTGTTTGCACATTCGAACACCAACAGTGCTACTAACTCCCAGAATGTCTCTGCTCCACCTTACCAACATACTGTGCAAATTTCATTGATGGCCGATCGGCTACCATTGGTGGTCGTTCGGCTACTTCTGGTGGCAGTTGGCTACTGCTGATGGCCGGTCGGCCACTGCTACCCTAAACTTCTTCTTGCTGCAACAGAGAGCAAACAGAGGCAAAATAGTGTATTCTCAAGGGTTGTTTGTACTGTTACCCTCCTTATCATCAAACAAGCTCAAAGGAACTCTTGGCCGTCAAACCATCAATCAAGCAATTTCCATGCATGATGGCTAAGGAACCAAGTTTGTACAAGTTCAATTAATGCACAAACAATACCAAAAAGACCACAACCCTATGATGCATGATCAAGGGCAATGGTGGCCAAGGAAAGTGGCACATTTCATCACTTTTGAGTATGAAATGTCCCATTTTCCTTATGTTCAAATTAACGTCCGATTCGAACACATGCAATGCAACACGAAAGATGCTTATCTTGCTTCTTTTACTTGTTCATTTTGTTTACTCATTTTACATTACCGATTTATTCTTTAATCGAATAAGTCCAAAAGAGAGTGTCCTCTAATGGAAAGATGGCTTAAACAACGAGTTGCTTTGGGCATGAAAGAGACATTACACTGTTGGTAATGAACCCCCTAAGGGATTAAACCGTTAGGTGAAACACCTCCATTTCACACTTAGGCAAACAAGGGGTTTTAAAACCACTTTTAAATCATACAAAAGAGTGAAGAATTGAGGGAGGTTGCAAAGATTAAAGTGCTGAAATTAAGTGCAAAACAACACTAAAACATGCTATTAACTCAAAACAATGATAGTTAAAGCCTTAAAACATCAAGTTAGTGAAGGAATTAACATTACAACTATGCAATACAAGCCTCAACTGAACTAACCAGCCCAAAACAGAGCCAAAACATGTTATTTTAGAGGCAAAAACAGCTGGACTTAAAGCTACATTAGGCTAGAAAAACATGCTAACATATGAAGCTAACTAGGCATGCAAACAAGACACAAGGAGGGGAGGCTAACCCCTCTAATTTTGGAATTCAAAACAAGGTTTTTACCACTAAAAAACCTCTAAAATTTATTGGTTAAAAGGCCCAAAAAAGTTGGTTTGAAAGTGATGAAAAGATGGTACAAGAGCATAACAAACAAAAGAGCAAGAAGGGTGGACCATCCCCAAACTCAAAGAGACCTGAAACCAACACTTTTAAGTCACAAAAACCGAGTTTTTAACAGTTCAAAATTAGCCCAAAAACAATTTGAAAAGATGACAAAACAAGTATTGAAAGCAAGCTTAAATAACAAGTGTTATACCTCTTGAATTTAAGGCACAAAATAGGCAACAATCCAAGCTCAAACCTCCTTATAGAGCTCCAACAAGGCTCCAAGTAATCTTAGCCTATAGGTGAGAGTATTTGGTTAAGGGTTGATATGCAAAAGCTAAGAGAAACTAAGCAAATGTGTGCAAAATAACAAGAGAGAGAGAGAGAGAGAGAGAGAGAGAGAGAGAGAGAGAGAGAATTCTAGAGAGGGAGATATTTTTGTTCTAAAAATTCTAACCCTCAAAAATGAGGGAGGACACCCTCTATATATAGAAAAACAAGTCTTGAGCTTGTGAACATCTTACCATACACATGTGTGAAGATGTAGCTCAGTAAGCAATAGCTGCCACAGCTGTTAGCAAATATCTGGAAAAAGAGACCAATGGCCGTCGGCCACGACTGGTGGCCGTTGGCCACCACTGGTAGCCGACAAAAACACGCCCTAGCCGATAACCTAGTGGCCTGGCCGACAGGTCACCCACTCCTCTAGACTAGAGGCAACAAGCTCTTGGTCCACAAACATGCACAAAACAGATAAGGTTTAGAGGCTCAAAGACAAGGCGTTCCACCGAGGAGTTCGAGCGCTCAAAACGGACATAAACAAGCACAATCATCGAGTGCACAAACAATGACGTACAAGTCTTGAGGACGGTCAAAAATGGGGTGTCTACACCCTGGTTGACTAGATTGGTCAACCCACATTGACCAGCCGTTTGTTTGCCTTTCTGGGTGTTTTTTTGGTTCGTTCAGCCATATCACAACTGTTTTTGGCCTCCTGAATATGCTGGCGTCATCTGTTTTGGCAAAATTAGCCTCTACAAAGCACCTTCTTCTTATTTTTGCCCTCTTTGAGCATCATGGATCGTTCTGACAACATCCATTTCGTCTCTGTTACACTTGATGGGTCCAACTATGTTCTCTTGGCTCAAGCTCTCTCTGGATTCATCAAAGGGAAGCAACTTTGGCGTATTATCACTGGTGCTCTTTCTAAACCTGTCTAGAAAGAAAAAGAGAATGTATCTACTTTCAATGAGCGTCTTGATGAATGTGAAGGAAAGAACTTCCAGATTATCACATGGTTCCAGGCTACTTTTGTTCCTTCCATTAGCCTTTAGTTTGGATGCTTTCAGGATGATGATTCTATTGTCTCTCTTGCTAAGGCAATTTGGGATTTCTTGAAGGAACGCTATTAGACTACTGGCCATGCTCACCAATATCAACTCCTACAAACTCTTCATCACATGTGCCACGAGCCTGGTTAGTCCATCTTTTTATGCTAGATGTCATCTGTCTGGGACTAGTTAGCTCTTTCTGAACCTACTTGGGCACATTCGTAGGATGCACAGTTATTTATTGCTCATAGGAATCATTAGCAGCTATTGTAGTTTTTTATGGCTCTTCATAGCACCTTTGAACCTGTGCGTGCTTCCTTGCTCCATCGTCTGCCCTTACCGACTTTGAAACAAGCCATTACCGAACTCTTGTTAGAAGAAACTCATTTTGGGATGCTCAAAACTCAACATTTGGATTCTGTTCTTGCTACGCCATCATCCCGAGGTTCTTCATCTTCACAGCCTCCTAGCTCATGCATTTATTGTAGCAATCGTGGCCTACTTGCCAATCATTCTTTACTTTAGTGTCAAGTTCGTGAATGCTTGATTTGCCACAAGATTGCTCTGGGTCATCTCCAGAGCAATTGTCCTCAAGCTCTTCCTACTTCTTCATCCAAGAAAGGGTCTTCACGTTCTAGGCATCAATCCAAATCTGCTCATGGTTCTCGTCCTGCTACTACTGCTGCTACTGCCTCAGAAAGTTCTTGCACTCCCCACTCTACTGCTCCTATTGCTTCATCATTTTCTATGAATGATGTTGAGTTCATTATCCAGTAGGTGCTTGCCAAATCCGGTACCCTTCCTTCTCCTACTCTTTCAGTCACATCAGGTAATCCTTTATGGTATTTTGATTCCACCTGTTATAATCATATGACCTCTGATTCTGCTATATTTTCTTCTATCTCATCACCTCTTCTGTTCCCTCTATACATACTACTGATGGTTCTCATATGTCTGTTAGTCACATTGGTCAAATTTCTACTTCCACTGTATCTCTTTCTAATGTTTATTACATTCATGCTCTTAAATTAAACCTTATCTCTATTGGTCAATTGTGTGAACTTGGTCTCACTGTCAATTTTTCTACGAATGGTTGTTTAGTGTAAGACCGTCAGACGAAACATATCCTTGGGATAGGTTGTAGGAATGGATGTCTGTTCGAGCTTCTTTATCTTCGTATTCCATCTACATCATCCACTGTTGCTTCTGTTGCCTCTTCTGCTGCTTCTGCTTCTATGTCTTCTTTTCATCTTTGGCATTGTCGTTTAGGACATGTTTCTTTTAGTCATTTAAAAACTTTGGTTTCTAGTGGTCGGTTAGGTCATGTTAGTTCTAAAAATGCTGATTGTTTACCTTGTCAAATTGCTAAACAACCTGCATTACCTTTTAATAAAAGTAATTTTGTTTCTCCTACCCCGTTTGCTCTTGCGCATTCAGATATTTGGGGACCCTTCTCCACCCCGACCATAGGGGGTCTAGATATTTTGTGATTTTTGTTGATATTTTTCTCGTTATATTTGGATATTTCTTCTAAAAAATCAGTCTGAACTTAAACAAATTTATTATGATTTCTCTGCCATGGTCCATACTCAGTTTTCTGAAACTATTAAAATATTTCATTTTGATAACACTATGGAATACTTGGATTCTGATTTTCTTTCCTTTCTTCGGGCACATGGTACCTAATCTTATCGTTCTTGTGCAGGCACATCCCAACAAAATGGTCGCGCTGAAAGAAAGCATCGTCATATTCTAGACACTACTCGAGCCCTTCTCATCTCCTCTTCATGTCTTGAAAAGTTTTGGGGGGAAACTGCTCTCACTGCTGTCTACACCATAAATCGTGTGCCTACTCCTCCCATAGCCAATCTCTCTCCTTATGAACATCTGTATGGTTCTCCTCCTACATACACCACTCTTAAAGTTTTTGGCTCTGCTTGTTTTGTTCCTTTTCAACCTCATGAACACACTAAACTAGAACCTTGTTCTCATTTTTGCTGTTTTCTAGGATATGGTATCGAACACAAAGGGTATCGTTGTTGGGATCCAGTCTCCAAGCGTCTTCATATTTCTCGTCATGTGGTTTTCTGAGAACAAAAAATGTTCTCTACTTTGTCGAAGTTTCATTTACGACAATCCACCCATTCCCTTTTTTTACTAATCTTTCTATAGACTTGTTGTCACCTAAATGCAGATTCTGGTCCATTGCCTTCACAGCTACCTATGCCTACCGTCAATCATGAGGTTTCTGTATCTGACGCTTTCTCCTTCCCCACCACTATCTCCTCTAGTAGATCGTCATTCCACTTGGGTGAAACAACCTTATGTTCTTCTCCATGATTATAGTGTTGGTTCCACTGCTTTTTCCACTCATGAACCTACTTCCTATCGTGAAGCTTGTTCTAACCCTCTTTGGCTGCAAGCTATGACTAATGAACTGCAGGCTTTGGATAAAAATTATACTTGGGACGTGGTTGATCTTCCTCCTGGCAAGACTGCTGTTAGTTGTAAATGGGCTTATAAGATCAAAACTCATTTTGATGGTTTCATTGAACGTTACAAAGCTCGTCTTGTTGCCCAGGGATTCACTTAGGAGTATGGGATTAACTATGAGGAAACATTTGCTCTTGTTGCTCGTCTTACTTCAGTTCGTAGCTTATTAGCAGTTGATGCTGCTCGCCACTGGAGTCTTTCTCAGATGGATGTCAAAAATGCCTTTCTCAATGGTGATCTCACTGAGGAAGTTTATATGCAACCTCCACTTGGTTCCTTTGTTCCATCTATCGAAGTTTGCAAACTTCGCTGTGCTTTGTATGGTTTGAAATAAGCTCCTCGTGCCTGGTTTGCCAAGTTCAGTTCTACCATTCATGACTTTGGTTTCTCCTCCAGTGCTTATGATTCTGCCTTGTTTATACGTCAGATAGAGCGTGGCATTATTAGTCTTCTTCTCTATGTGGATGATATGATCATCACTGGCGATGACACAATGGGTATCTCTAGTCTCAAACAGTTCCTCAGTCACCAGTTTGAGATGAAATATTTGGGTTTGCTTAGCTATTTCCTTAGCTTGGAAATTTCTCATGATCCTTCTGGTTACTTTCTAACACAAGCCAAGTATATCTCTGATCTTTTGGCTCGTGCTGGTCTTACCGATTGCAAGACTGCTACTACTCCAGTTGATCCTCAGACTCGTCTCGCACCTCTTGATGGTCACCTATTATCTGATACTATTTTATATCATCAGCTAGTTGGCAGTCTTGTCTATCTCACGATTACTTGTCCAGACATTGCCTATGCTATTCACATTGTCAGTCAGTTCATGGCTACTCCTCGCTCTCCACAATATGATGCTCTAGTTCGCATTTTACGCTATCTAAAAGGCACTATGTTCCATGGTCTTCACTACTCAGCACACTCTTCTCTACAGCTACATGCATTTTCTGATGTCGATTGGGCCGGGGATCTTACTGACCGCCGCTCTACTACAGGGTTCTACTTCTTCTTAGGTGATTCTCTCATTGCCTGGCGTAGCAAGAAGCAAACTCTTGTTGCTCGTTCTAGTACTGAGGCTGAGTGTTGTACTCTTGAGGATACTACTCAAGAGCTTGTGTGGCTTCGTTGGCTTCTTACTGATATGGAAATTCCCTATCCTGTTGCCACTACCCTCTATTGTGACAATCAGAGTGCTATTCAAATTGCACATAATGATGTCTTCCATGATTGCACCAAGCATATTGAGATTGATTGTCACTTCATTCGGCAACACGTTACTAGTGGCACAGTTCGTCTTATCTTTGTTACCTCTGCCGGTCAGACAACTGACATCTTCACCAAGGCTCATCCTCCAGGACGATTTTTTGATTTACTTTCCAAGCTCAACTTGATATCTGCTTTGCCACCTTGAGCTTGAGAGGGGGGAGGGGGGTGTTAATATAGTATATCTAGTATATTAAGATATATTAGGATATTATTTGTACCTATTTGTTATAGTATATTTTCTGTATATACTTCCTACATAAAGGAGTGTGTACTTATTCATTAACATAGATTGAATACAAGAGTTCTGTTTTCCCTTCTCTTTCTACTCTCATAACAGGATTAATGGCTGCAGTAGGAGAACAAGATGGTGACTGTATGCTAACAAGTTGTAGGAAATATCATGACCCCGAAATTTGATTCCCTTTCCAGCTCAAAAGGTATCACCCCAACTACTGGGAGTATCCTGGCTTTGATCTTTCTTGCATTCGTCATAACAAATACCCTCTGCTCGAGTTCCCAAATTTTGTGAATGCATTTGTTAAGAATATTGACTACATATCTCAGATGATACATATATTAGAACCTAATGGTTTCTTCCCACAACACCTTCCAAACCTCAACTTATCTTTCTCCCTCTTCCAATTCCTAACATATATCTCCTCTTACGACTTTAGCTTCATCAATTGTTCCCAGAAACAACCAAAGTCGTTTGATGTGTATTTGATTGCTTGCCTTAGTGACCACAGTAACCATGTATATGTCACTTACACTTTTTCTTTGCCCCGATTATCTTACACAAAGATGTATAACACCTCACTTCCAGAAGAAATATATGCTTGTGGCCAGCTGACATTGAATGATTATCTTAATTCAAGCTAGGCTTTTCAATTTTCAGTTCATTTTTTTCTGAAAAGCCTACCATTATCTCACTTACTGTGGTCGCTAAGGCAAGCAATCATTATCTTAATTCAAGCTAGGCTTTTCAATTTTCAGTTCATTTTTTCTTTCTTTCTTGAAGCCACCATCACCCCTAAGCCTCTTTGGGGAGCCTTTTCTTTTAAGAACCCTTAGTTTATTTTCTGATGGAAAATTATTAGAAAATGTTTTTCTATATTTTGTTGAATCATTAAAATATTAATGTGCTAGCGGTGAAGTGTTTCAATATGTTCCTTGACATAATTTTGTCTCTCTATCTGTCTAAGGACGGACACATGATTTTAATCTCAAGGGGCGAACTTATAGTTTGCGTAGTTTGAATTGTACAATTTTCATTGCAAAAATTATGCACTTCGTTATCGCCGTAGAAACAGATAAGTTAAAAGAACAAGAATCAATTTATTGACAAGAAGATAAATTGTTGACTTTGTTGATTTCACAAACATTGTAGCACAACTAAAATATTGTTAGCAATTTTTGAAACTCTGAATGTATAATTTTGGAACTGAAATTTCAAATGCAAACTAAATTTATTTGCAAGTTTGCAAATATCTTCAATTTTAGAAAACCTATAATCAGTCCTAAAATCTAAAGCATAACTAAGAACAAACAACTCTATTATATCCTCATTAAACTGGTTTTTTAATTATTGTGATAGAATACCACATGTAACTATAAAAATTTCAACTCAAAAATGATACTCAATGATAATGTGATCTCTTTGTTGACGAGCACTAGATACATCAAATGTTAGATGTCAAAGAAAAAGAAGAAGAAAGAGAGAACAAAAACAGAGAAATAAGAAGAGGAAGAACTGAAAGTAGAAGTTTTGAAATAGAAATGGAGATTAAGAAGAAAAATTGAAAAAGGAAATTGAGCTGAAGAGAGTATTGAAATAACAAAAAAGATAAAGGAAAAAACTGAGTAAAAAAAAAAAAGAACAAGAAAAGACGAGCGAGAACCGATACAAATAAGGAGACTAAGAGATGGAGAGAGAAAGGAAAATAGGTGGAGCTAAATAATAAAAATAGAAACTTGAAAATGCAAATTGAGTTAAGGAGAATGTGGGGGATCGAGTACTAAATTTTTCAAAAAATCTTCAAAGAGTGAGCCTATATAATCTATAAATATTAATAACTAATACCACTATATTTAAGGAGTTTTTTTCAAAACTTCAAGGTGGCGGTTGCTCATGTGAGCCCCTCATCGGTACATTGTGTTGACGTCCAAGCCTGATTACACATATCTTAGTTGTTAATATGGTTGAATTTGTATATGAGAGGATTTAACTCTCTTGAATATTTGATTATACCTTGTCAGTTTCTTATTCGTAGCACCTAAAAAAATAAAAAAGTATTATTCAATCAATATAATGAATTCATGACAAATAAAATTTCTTACTTACTGAAAAAAAAAAAATAAAAAAGAAAAAAGAAAAAAAAAGAAAAGAAAAGTGTGAGTCTAATAGTCTTCAAACTTTTACAGGTGCATCAGAGAAACTAAAGGTTACAACTAAAGTTAACTATCCACCCTTTTCAATGGACATTGAGGAGGAGGCAAAAATTTTCTAACTTGGTATTATATGAATTACAGATGGGGTCTTGGGTTTGTCTCTTCTTGTTGTATTTGTCATTAAAATGTATCTTGTCTACATATCAAACAAAAGAAAGAAAGAGGATCAATTAAAGATTGGAAATTTTTTGGAGGATTACAAAGCTCTCAAGCCTGCAAGATACTCCTACACAGATATCAAGAAAAACACAAATCAATTTGAGGACAAAGTAGGCCAAGGAGGCTATGGAATAGTATACAAGGGAAAACTTTCCAATGATGTTCAGGTCATAGTCAAGATCCTCAACATTGTGAAAGGAAATGGGAATGAGTTCATCAATGAAGTGCAAACAATTGATAGAATCCACCATATCAATGTGGTCCGCTTGGTGGGATACTATGCTGACAGATTCAGAAGAGCTTTGCTTTACGAGTTCTTACCAAACAATTCACTTGAAAAGTTTATAGCCTCGGATCAACAGAAGTGTTCACTTGGTTGGGAAACATTGCAAGACATTGCTCTTGGCATAGCTAAGGGAGTTGAATATCTTCACCTAGGGTGTGATCAATGAATCCTCCACTTCGATATCAAACATCACAACATCTTGTTAGACCACAAGTTCAACGCAAAGATATCTAATTTTGGTTTAGCAAAGTTGAGTAGAAAAGAATAAAGTGCAGTATCCATGGCTGCTACTAGAGGGACTATGGGTTACATTGCACCTGAAGTGCTCTCTAGAAACTTTGGGAATATGACAGACAAATCAGATATTTATAGTTTTGGAATGTTGTTGCTAGAAATTGTCGAAGCGAGGCAAATTACTATAACACAAAACACTAGCAAAAATTACTTTTCAGAATGGATTTACAAGTGTTTGGATAAAGGAGAAGAGCCAGGAGTTCAAATTGATGAGGAGTGAGATGCAAAGATTGTGAAGAAACTAACAATGGTGGGACATTGGTGCATACAGTGGTATCCAATACACCGACCATCGATGAAAGTTATGGTGCAAATGCTGGAGGGAGATGAAGGCACTCTGATAGTTCCTCCTAGTCCGTTTTCCTCCACAAATCCAATGCCAACGAGGCGAACATTGGGTGGTACAACTTTTACTAGTGAGTTAGATGTAATTTCTAAATCTAAGTGAGAGAATAAATTAGTGATATTTTATGGGAAATTTTAATGATTGTATAATGTATAATAAAAATTAATCTCATTGTTCTCAACAATTGCATTTAGAATTAATTGTGTATTGATGTATTACTATGGTTTTCAATAATACATCTTGGGCAATGCCTTTGTATTAATTATCATGTTACAATGGGGCACTTTGTATCAGAACGGTTTATGTTTTTTATGTATTCATATCAAAGTAGCATATCAACATGCATAACACCAATGGCCAATCTATAGGAAATCTTTTCTTCTAGGAAGCATGGTGAGTTTGAAGTCTCCAATCTCAACCATCATCAACAATCAAAATCAAAGAGAAAGAGAAAAATAAAAACATCAAACAACAACACAATTTATTCATGGATTTATTACACTTTCTACCCTTAAACTATCACCAAATTGTCTACTTAGTCCTGAATTATTGATTGAGTCTACTAAGTTTTTAAAGTAGATAAATGAAAATCTATTTAGTCTCTAAACTATCGATTGAATCTATTAAGTCTAAAATATGTAATTCAAACATATTTAAATATATATGCTTTATAAATTAGTAAAATACCTTACCTAATTAAGATTTTATTACAAAAAAATCTTAAATTTTTATTCTATCTAGTGCAAACATACAACGAAATAAAACACTTTTTTAAAATATAAAAAATTAAGATTTTTTTGAATAAAATTTTAACTAAATAGAGTATTTTACTAATTTATAATACTTATGAACTTATATTTTAATTTTATAATAAACTAAATAAGTTTGAATTAAATATTTTAGATAAGGGTTAAATACACAAAAAACCCTAGGGTTTCACATCTTTTTCATTTTAAACCCCAAGTTTTCAATTTCGACAAATTAAACCCCATCCTTCCATCCATGTTTCAATCTGGTTCCTCTCCATCTCCATCATATTAAACTAACGAAAATCTAGGCATAATTTTAAATTCAAACCCACATGTTCAAGCACTTGTATGTCCCTTGTTGCAACTCCATTTTGCCTCATTTTTGCATCGTTGGATTCACCCCACTGCCTAGTTTTCATTCTACCCCTCATACGCCTTGTTCTACCTCTTTTTGCATGCCTTAAGAGCTTCGAAAGTTGGCTAAAAATAAGATTTTTCTCTATTTCGGCAAAATTTTCAAGTTCGAACTCACATGTTCAAAAACTTGTATCTCCCTCGTCGTAACTCCGTTTTGCCTCATTTTCATGTCGTTGGATTCATCTCATGGCCTAGTTTTCATTCCATCCCTCATATGCTTTGTTCCACCTCTTTTTTCATGTTGTTGAAGCTCCGAAAGTTGGCCAAAAATAAGATTTTTCTCTCTTTTTTCCCTTCTCTATCTTCTATTCGTTCCTCCTTCCTTTCTACAATTTTTCTCTCTTTTTCTCTTCTTTCATGGCCTTTTCCCCACCCTTACATTTCTTTCCCTTCCTGTAAGTCATATACCTCTATACTTAACGGCACCGCCACCATCGGAGGTTTGGTGGCCACCACGAGCCCGGTGGAAGGGCCATGAAGAAAGAGGAAAAAAGAGAATAATTGTGGAAAGGAAGGACAAAGGAAGAAGCATGGAGATAGAAGGGGAAAAAAAAAAGAGATGAGTAAAATCTTATTCTTTGCCAACTTTTGGAGCACTGACGTCATGCAAAAAGAAGTGAAATAAGGTGTATGAGGGATGAAATGAAAATTAGGCCACGAGATGAATCCAATGACTCAAAAATGAGGCAAAACGGAGTTACGATGAGAGAGATACAAGTTCTTGAACATGTGAGTTTGAATCTAAAAATTTTGTCCAAAGAGAAAAATTCTTACTTTTAACCAACTCTCGGAGCTCCGACAGTACGCAAAAAGATGTGAAACAAGGCGTATGAGGGTTGGAATGAAAATTAGGCCGTGAGGTGAATCTAACGACACTAAAATGAGACGAATTACGATGGGGAAGATACAAGTGTTTGAATATGTGGGTTTGAATCTAAAATTCTGCCAAGATTTCTGTTAGTTTAATATAACGGAGATGGACAGAGGGGCCAAATTGGAACACGAGTGGAAGGATGGGATTTAAGTTGTTAAAATTGAAAACTTGGAATTTAAAATAAAAAATATGCGAAACCCTGAGTTTTTTGTGTAATTAACCCTTTAGATAATTAATAGATTCAATCGATAGTTTAGAAACTAAATAACTTTAGAGACTTACTCTACTCGATCAATAGCTCAGAACTAAATAGATAAGTTCACAATAATTTAGGGATATAAAATAAAATAAACCCTTTATTCATTCATCATTCAATCTTAATAGTCAACTGCTAACCACATATTTAAAAATGCTAAATACCATTTCGTTCCCAATCGCCGTAACAAATGGGTTCGGGACCACCAATCAAATTCGTCATCTTCATCTTCATGATTGTTTTCATCTTCATTTTGAATCTTCTTCTTCTTCTTTTTTTCTTTTTTTTTTTTTTAATTTTTGGTTCCTCTTCTAGTATTTTAGGGCTCACTTCATCTTCTTATTGAAACTGAGTTGAAAGAGCAGATGAGTCGACTCGCCGCGTTCGAACCAAGGAAAGTTACCAATCCAGATATCGCGTATGAAACCCCTAATTTTGGAGTAGATAGGTTGATTATCGACATATTTTATTAGTAAGACTTATTTATTGGGAAATTTGTCCCTAAACCGCTCTTAGCTCCCTTTTTTTGGTTAAGTGGACAGAAAAAAATTTAGTACCTTCAAAACCCCCTTATAATTATAAAATTCTCTATAATGGACAAAATTTATTATTTGAATATTTTATTTGACCATTATACCCTCTATTTCTTTTACGATTCTCTCTCTCTCTCTCTCTCTCTCTTCACCAACTCGATTGTTGTTCATCGTCTCCACCATCTTTATCGTCTATTTGCGTCGCTCATCCTCACCGTTGGCCGGCAACCACAATTTTTATCGTTAAACCACCACCATCTCAGATTTGATACCTACGATCTCATATTTCAGATCAATAAGTTCAGGTCAGAGATTAAAAATAAAAATAAAATCAAGATATTGCAATGAAAAATTAAGAGTTTTTGTTTGTTTGTTTGTTTGTTTGTTTGTTTGTTTGTTCATAGACAATTTGACTCTGGTTCATTCATTAAATATGTACTTTGTTTTTGTAACAGTAAAATTTTACTCTGGTTAACAACATACTGATCTGCTTAATGACAGTAAAATTTTACTTTGAATCGTAGTAAATTTTAATTTTACTCTCTTTTTTTTATTTTTAATTACAGAGTAAAATTTTACTTTGAATTTTTGAATCAGAGTAAAGTTTATTATAATTCAAAGTAAAATTTTACTCTGAAATAAGATGTGATGATGGCTTTACAGAAGAGTTCTGTGTCATGAACCAGAGTAAAATTTTACTATTAAAAAAATAGAGCATCATGAGAAGAAGAAAGAGAGATAGAGAGACAAAGTTTGAAAATAGAGGATCAAGAGGAGGAGGAGGAGAAGAAGAAGAAGAAGAAGAAGAAGAAGAAGAAGAGAGAGAGAGAGAGAGAGAGAGAGAGAGAGAGAGAGAGAGAGAGAAGGATCTTAGATTTTAGGTTTGCGAACCGTCACAAATCGTCATTTTTCGGTGACGACAATTGTGAATGATCTCAGATCTGAAGTTGTGGATACAACAAATGATTGTGGTGATGAATACGATAGAGAAAGAGTTCCATAGTGAGCAGTGGTGGTGCCGATAGAGAGCAGCGATGGCCCCAATGAAGAGAATAGTGATAAGTATGAGACAAAGAGAAGAGAGATTGAGATGAGAGAGAGTGATTACAAGTTGACACACACACACACACACATACACACATACACACACACACATATATATATATGAGGGTATTAAAGTAAAATAAATAAGTTTTAAAATACTAGGGGCTTTTGAAAGAATCTATATAATTCTTGTCCTTTTGAAGGACAAGTTAGACACTGAGGGATCTATAACCAAATCCCCCTACTTATTTATTCATAATTTTTTTAATTTATTTTTACGTATTTACTTCTTATTTTACTAACGAGAAAAAGTTTGAATTTTTAAAAAAAAATTTGTGTAAATAATGATATAATAAATTTGTCAAATTGATAAAAGGATTGGATTTTTTGACTTTTGTTCGTGAGATTTATTTAACTTTTATTTTATTTGTGTTAATTTGTATTGAAATATGACATGATAAATGTAAGAAATTAAATTATATAGTTAAAAAAATATTTTTACAATTACAATATGACTTTTTAATAAACAAGTTAGTCATATTGTCCCAAATATTAATCACATTGTTTGGTTTTAAAAAGACCCAAATTGTGTTTTTGAATATTTTGTATTTCCACTTTTTGTTTTTTGAGTAATCTTTTATTTTTGTTATAATTCCCAACACAACCAAATAGGAATAAATAAATAAACTAATTGCAACAAAATTAACAAGAAAAGAGCAAGTTGTTAAAACAAAACTGAGATGAATAGTTGGGAGCTGAATTTCAAAGAAAGCAATGCAAACTCAGTATTTGTTTTAATTAATGAATTAAAAAGAAAAGGGAAACATTATATGCTATCAAATGATGATCTTTTTAGAAGAAATGCTAGGAAAATTTTATATTTCTTTTTATTGATTAATTCTTTTTTTGATAAAAGGTGAAAGTTTATTGAACTACAAACAACTACAGTGCCGTACCATATAAGCTTCACTGGTGAAAACAATCAATAGAAGAACAAAATTGAAATGCAATCCAAACAAAGCCATTTGAACAAAAAAGCAAAGTTTTCATACCAAAATTTAATCTGAGGTTGCATAATTTCCCTATCATACAATGGAATATAAGTTTGCCTCAACTACACGAGGAACAGAGGATGTCAATAATCAAAATACATAAAAACAAAGTGTTTGAATTGATACTGTTAGAATAGTAGAGAGAGAGAAAATAATATGTATTGTATTGAATTAATTGTATTGAATGAATTGTCCTATACAATAGAAGGCCTGTATATATAAGCTGAGAAAGAGTATCCTACTAGAAATCTAACTATGAGAAAGAGTATCCTATAAGAGACCTAGCTATGGCAATACCTAATATATGTAGGAATATATACCATATATACATTAACATCCCCCCTCAAACTCAAGAAGGATAAATATCTTGAGTTTAGAAAGAGAAACTAAAACATGAAATAAAAACTAAATAAAATAAAAGGCAAATAGATTGCAAAATCTAAACGGTAGCGTAAGGGCGTTTGAAATAGATCAGAGGCCGGAACTAATGTCAGGAGACAGTTCATGGTCGTGTCAGACCATTGTAGGAACTGACTTGTAATGACCCCAAAATGTATGGTGTAATTTTCTGTAATTAATTATGTGTTTATATGAATGTTGGAATTACAACTTTGGGACTGAAATTGACGACCGTAATGGGTTCGGAAAATGAAATTGAGCACGCCTATGTGATACCGGGAATTTTTAGAACCATTTGGGACGACAAATTGAGGACTGAATTTCGTCTGATTCGTTAGGCCATGTTTGGCTCAAGTTTTTGGTACAAATCTATTTATTTGATATATATGACTTAAGATAAGGTTGTTGACCCATTTTGACTCAAAAATAAGAAAAGAAAATATCTAAGGGAGAGAGAAGAGTGGACATTCGGGAGAGAGAGGAAGCAAATGGGGAAATCAAGTTGATCTTCTTCAATTAAATAATCAAGGTAAGAAATTCTTCTCTAATTTCTTGAAATACGGGTGGTCCATCAATAATCTCATGTTATCTCGTGTTAAATAAGAGGATTGAAAGGGGAAATATGTTCAATTTGAGCATGCATGGTAGAAATTGATGATTTATGGTTATGTTTGGCAAATTTGAGAGAGACCTCCATGGATTTTGAGAAAGGAAGCTTGCATGTGCATGATTATAGTTTTTCATTTTGATTCAAGGTTGATTCTTTGGTTTGATGCATTTGGGTTTTGTTTTGAAGTTATAATGTTTAATTCAAGTGAGTTTTCAAGTGTTTTGGGGACTTGGTTCTATCACTTTGAAGTTGTATTTGATAAAGGAAAGATTGAAGCTTTGGAAAGTTCAGAATTTTGGGTTTTTGCTTGGTCCGCTCGAGCGGAGGTATTCCCGCTCGAGAGTGAAAATCGGCCTTTCAGCAGTTTTGGCGAATTGTACAGGCCGCTCGAGCGGCCAAAGTGGCGCTCGAGCGGAGGACCTATTTTCAGGAAATTTTGGGAATTTGAATTACATGATTTTCACATGTTATTTGCATCATTGGGCATTTCATGAACATGAAATTAAATAAAGGGAGAATAGAATGGCATGAATTACGTGATTTAATGATGATGTGTATTGAAGAATGTGTTATAATGTTGCTAATTGCAGGCCAAGAGGTGAAGACCATGCAACCGGTTTTGGAAACCCACTGTGAGTGACATTTTTGTAAAGTTATGTTGATAAGCAATATATTTGAAATATTATACGGAATGCTATATGATATGATATGTTTTGAAATGTGATTTTAAACTGTGAACGAATATCCTGATTTGTGAATCTAGTATGGCATCCATAGATAGTCCTAAGTGGACCAGTTTATGAGATCTCGGTATGTGTTTAATCGGTGTCCGGGACCGGTTACTCTAGTCGTTGGGCGACAAATGATGTGTTCTATGGAGTATGCCAATATGTACGTTCTGATATGAGATGATTATTGTAGACGTCCCCGAACGCCCCGGGAGGGTTAGGTCCCGTTCTGTTCATATTGGGGTCACTACAGTTCAAGGACTCAAATTGTCACGGTTCTAAATCTGAACCAAAGAGTCTAACTCTGGCAAATCGTTTTGAGAAAACAGATTTTTGAAAGAAGTGCCAAACATGGACTGCTTTGCCAGATACAGAGTCGCCACCTAAATATTTTTTTAAAATGGGAAATTTAGGAAACCCTGACTCGGTGCCGAAGGCCACGTGTCCGTCATTACCAAAGTTGTCTTGGCTCGGGAGCTTGGGTACGATCGAAGAAGGTCAGCTATGAGCACCCCCTTTCGCCTGGTCCGAAGACTGGCCTCTACTAACCATGATATCCGATTTTGAAAACGTTACGTGTTCTTATTCCGGTTATTAGCCTAGAATTACTATGTTATGCGCACAGCAAACAAGTATAGACTAGATCGCCTAATTTGGAAGTAAGCATTGCATATCCGTTTGTTTTAAAAATGCTTTGGAATTTGCTACTCGCAAGTAGGCTAAAATACAGATTTCAACGAGTTTTTCCAACTCAGGCAATCCAACCTTCACCCACAGGTATTCAAACAGTATATCTCATAAGCATTTAGCCGCATGGTAAACATACTGTCATGTTAACATTCACACGCATGCGAGATGCTAAAGCATAAAAGCTTACATTGTACTCCGTGCCAAAACAATAAACTAGTTAGCAAACATGCATGTCCCTAGTTCATGTTAAGTGGCTAATGCAACACAGGCAAGGATGCAATTAGAGTAGGCTCGGCTAACCCTAGCATGGCATGTGAGATGCAATTATTCGATACACGTATTCAATTTGGAATCGAAAATACAATGCAGTTTGTATGATGTGCCGAGCCCGGTGCATGTAAACAAATGCATGAATGCACGCATGCATAGCATAAAGTATGCTAAAATAAACGTGCCCTATTCTACCATCATAAGCAGGTAAATAAAAGGGAAGAAAGAAGTGGGGGTTGGAAGACATGCACACCACTCACACACGCTTATTACAGATTTGCCCTCGCCCGGAGGGACCAAAAGAATATACAAATTAATTAACTACGCAAGCTAATTAAATATTACAGACCCATTAAATTAATTAAACAAATTAATTAATCTAATTAAAACAGTAAACTGCCTCGGGAAGAGGGCCAAATGCAGCGCATGCTCGGGACTTGTTCGGAATCACACTGCCATGCATAGTCTGCCTCTGTTTTCCCTGCTCTACCCTTCTGAAGACTGCCAAAGCCTAAGGGATGCCTCTCTGGACATTGGAGATCATCACCGGCTGAACAGAATATCCACCGGCTGCTGTATGTGGCCATCGGCACAAAATTCATCCACCGGCTGATAATTTACTGCCGGTCGGCACTTAACACTGCCGGTCGGCAAAGAATGCCTGCAGAACCTGCAACTCACAGCAGCAGAGGGCAAAACTTGCATGGCAATGCAATTCGAGCACATGTATGCACCAAACACATTCCTTATCATGTTTATGACTCAAAGGAGGATGTGCCTCGATTCTCGGACCACCAATCACGCATTTCCATGCATGATGGCCCAAAGGATCAAGTGTGCACTTTGATTTCTAAATGCATGCAAACCATATAACCACATAAGGAAGCCCAACCTCTATCACACTCACTTCAAGAGGCCAAGCATGCACAATGCAATGCAATCTTAGGCATGTTGGCTAGCATGTGATATGGACAATGCAAGGCACTTATGTGAGCATACAAGCAAACATGTAGGGCAAGCATGCAAACCAAAAAAAGGGTGGACTTAAACATGAATTAGGCAATTCCAAATAAGCCTAAAACAGTAGCCAAAATGCCCAAAATGATGGACCAACACTCATGCACGCATGCACATTTTAGGACTTAACACTTAGGCACTAAGCAAGCAACCCTAAGGCACACTTGAAAGAGGCTATCATGGACACTAGGCATGCATCATAAGCTTTGGAAATCATGTTATAGAAGGTTCCAAACCAACTAAATAAACCAAGCAAAGCATGCAAAATGGTCCAAGCACTCAAGGCTCACCAAAGAGGTAATGGACTACACTTGACACAACCACACATGGCATAACTTGAATGACCAAAAACAGAGTTTTAACACGTAAAACATGGCCCAAAAGTCCACTTAGATGGCATCTAAAAGACTTGAATTCAAAAGCATGCATCATGACCAAAACATGGAGCATTCAACACAAGCTTTTAAAGCATTAAAAAGGCATGCAAGGCAAACATACAAGCATGTCAAAGGGACTGAAATAACATCTTAAATGGTTCCAAACCATTGAAATGATGAAGGCAATGCATACTACACATGCACCTACTTGAAGCATACAAGCTACAATGCAAAGGGGCTATACTAAGCATGCCAAGATTGACCCAAATGACTATGGACAGAGCTAAAACATGGCAAAATAAGCACAAAAGCTTCACAAAGTCAAGCCCAAAACATGCTAGAACAAAGGCTAACAACCTAAGGCATATAAAGAGAACAACAAGGCATTACATGGTAGGTATGCTAAGCATGCATGGTGTACCAAAACCAACTTAAAACCATGTTATATTATGGCAATATAAGCATGAAAAACAACCATGGCATGTTCAACACACACTCAAACATAGGCTCCCTTAAGAGACCAAAAATGGTCCCTTTCAAGGACAACAAGGAGAGGGGGTGGCCCTCCCCTTTTGGAGACTTCAAGGCACCATCCCCACCACTAAAATCCCTCAAGATTTCAGTGGTGAAGAGGCCCAAACACCAAAGTCTCGAAACTTGCACAAAATAGCACAAAAATGGGGCCTTTCAAGGCCTAAGGGTGGTCAAACACACCCAAACCACAAAACACTCTTAACAAACAATCAAGAGGGCCTAAAAATAGAACTTTTTTATGTTATACACTAAACACAAAAATAGCTCTAAGATAGGTATAAATAGGATGCAAAAATGGGGTAAAAATGACTAGTTTCTTACCCTTGAAGCCTTTCTTCAACAATGGTGGTCTTGTTGCCTCGTTAAGCCTCAATCCAGCCAAGAACAGCAAGAACAAGCCCTTAGAACCTCAGTAGCCCAAGGAAGGTGAAGCACTAGGTGCTTGTGTGCAATAGTATGGACTAAAACACACACAAGAGTAATATAGAGATAGGATGTGAATGGAACTCAAACCCTAAAACCAGAGCTTGCTCTGAGTTGTTTTCTTACTAAAAAGCCAACCCTAAAGCCAAGGGGGAAGGGCTCCTCTTATAGAGGAGCCAAACTTGTAATGCTTACAAGTTAAGCAACCAAGAGGATGGAGGGGGAGCCAATGCCAGACAGCTGTAATAAAATATCTGAAAAAGCAGATGAACAGTAGTCGGCTGGCCAAAAATGTCATTTTGACAAAATTGACTGCCGACCGGCAACAAATAGTGCCGACCGGCACAATATATTGCCGATGGCATAAAACTCCGGCCGGTGGCCTTTAGCCACGGCCGGTGATGTGTGGGGATGCCTCACAAGGCATTCCCTGCCCCTCCAAGGCAAAGCACAAGTGTTTGGTGCAAAACCAGACACAAAACAGTCGAGTTCGGAGATCCTGAGGCAGGGCGCGTAGCCGAGAACTCCGGGAACTCCAAACGAACACAAGCATGGATAATCACCGAGTGTTCAAGCGGTGACGTCCAAGTCTTGAGGACGGTCAAAAATGGGGTGTCTACAATTATGTGTATGAATGATTATTTTACGGATATATGAAATGTACGGAATTCGTTCACTACCTCTTTACTTAAATGTTACTTGCTGAGCTTTAGCTCATTGTTTGTATATATGTATTTATAGGTGAGCATTCAGGGAGTCAAGCCTAGGCGGAGCTTTGTTCGAGCCGCCGTTTTGAAGCCTACCAGAGTTTTGGTGCCTCCGAGCTGGGGCTAGGCTTGGAAGGCCGTTTTGTGAGCTTTGTTTTGTTTTGTTATGCATTGTGGCCTGTGCCTATGTGATGTATATGAATTTTTGATCACATGTAATGTTACGTAGATGGGTAAATTAACATTTTTTTTTTGGCATGTAAAGGTATGTTGATATAAATGCACAGCTCTTTGGACTATAGTATTGTGTTTTCTCTTCCACGAGCCCCGTTTATTTATGTTTTGCACAGAAAGGCCTGTGGTAATCTAGGATTACTGGCCGGTTTACGATGCCAACCTTTTAGGGGCGGGTTTGGGTCGTGACATGACTGAAACTAATGACAGGACAGTTTAAGGTCGTCCTGGACCGATATAGAAATTGGCTGGAACTAATGCCGAGATCAGAGGTCGAAGCTAATGCCGGGAGATAGTTTATGGTCATGTTGGACCGTTGTAGGAGCTAATTAGAATCAATGTTAGGACAGTTTAAAGGGGTCATGCTGGACCATTGTAGGAGCTAACCAGAATCAATGTCGGGACAGTTTAAAGGGGTTATGCTGGACCGTTGTAGGAGCTAACCAGAATCAATGTCGGGATAGTTTAAAGGGGTCATGTCGGACCGATGTAAGAGCTAACCGGAATCATTGTCGGGACAGTTTAAAGGGGTCATGTCGGAGCGATGTAAGAGAACTGGATATTGAACCAGCAAGCGTGACACACACATAACTTATGACGTGGTGCTAAACGATGATGGCAACAGATAAATGAGTGCGCCAGGGGGCGGCTTGGATTGTGCACCAAATAAGGCGGCTTCGGTTGTGCGCCAGAGGGGCCAGCTTGGATTGTGCGCTAGAGGGGCTGCTTGGATGGTGCGCAAGGAGCGGCTTAGGTTACGTACAGAAAGGATGGCTTAGGTGGTGCGCCAAGAGGGGGGCTTAGAGTGCATGCCAAGGAGGCGACTTAGGTGGTTTGCATGGTGTATCACCATGCTTACCATGATATAGGTATGATACCTGCCCTCAAACTCAAATAAGTTTGAAGATAGAAACCTATTTGAGGTTGAAACAGAGGAAAAGACAAAGTGGAGTAGAAATACCCAAAAAAGAGGATTGTGGGTAAAAAAAAATTAAAAAAAATTAAAAATATGATAGAGATATTTGGGATAGAATAAATTAGTGAATATAGGAAGAAATCACCACGAATCGATACTGAAACGAAAATATATTAGTGGAATGGGTTAAGGTCCAGCCGGCGGCTAAGGCAAGGCTACCGCCCACCGGTAAGGCGAAGAACACCAAGAGTTTAACATATAGCTCTGATACCATGTTAGAATAGTAGAGAGAGAGAAAATAATATGTATTGTATTGAATTAATTGTCCTATATAATAGAAGACCTGTATACATAAGTTGAGAAAGAGTATCCTAGAAATCTAACTATGAGAAAGAGTATCCTATAAGAGACCTAACTATGGAAATACCTAATATATCTAAGAACTAAATACCTAATATATGTAGAAATATATACCATATATACAATAACAGATACAAAACAGTTTAAGGTTCACTTACATCCAAAGTGACATAATTTATGTCAAATCTTTGTTCTTCAATAGGCCTCTCTTGTGAGCACATAAAAGGTTTGGAAGGCATCTACAGTTGTTCAACATCTCCTTCAAGCATTTCCACAACTTTGTTCATCAAAGGGCGATCACTAGGCTGCATTTGTATGCACCATAAAGCTACTATTACCATCTTCTTCACCATCACCCTTTCCTCCTCATTGGTTTCTCCTATTTGTATGTCCATTTTTTCTTTGAATTGATCATAAATCCAAGAATGGAAGTAAATTTGGCTTGTACGTTCAGCAAAGGCATTCAGATTTCTCCTCCCGCTAGCCATTTCCATCAACAACATTTTGAAACTATAAACATCAGCTTTATATGAAATGCCTCCAATGGGTTTTTAGAACAACTCTGGCGCCATATAACCCATTGTTCCCTTTGCTGCTGTCAAAGTCACAATACTATCGTCTGTTGCATACGATTTTCCAAGCCCAAAATCAGAAACTTTTGGAGTGAAATTCTCATCAAGTAAAATGTTGTGAGGCTTGCTATCAAAATGCAAGATCTGCATATTACAACCTTGATGCAAATATTCAATCCCACGAGCAACTCCTAGAGAAATTTCATACATTTGTTTGCAACTCAATGAGATATCTCCTTCTTGAGAAAATATATACTTTTCAAGTGACCCATTAGGCATGAAGTCATATATAAGAGCTCGCTTAGATCTCTCGGCACAATATCCAATTAGTTGAACCACATTAACATGATAAATCCTTCCTATGGTAGCAACTTTGTTGATGAATTCTTGCCCATTGGCTTTGGGCATGCCCAATACTTTTATCGCTACAAGATTACCACTTTTAAGCTTTCCTTTATATACAGAACCATAGCCTCCTTCTCCTAATTTGTCCTTGAATCCTTTGGTCATGTAACACCCTCAATATAATACATAAAACCCATTGTTTAGACATGCAATGATATAAAGAAATCAACACCTTTCCATTCATCAGAGTAGTTCTTACAACAGTATTACATGTTAACAACAAAAGCAAATGCCCTATAGGCTTACAGCTTTCCAAGTTAACACTTGGTTACACAAAAGAAGAGTACTAACTCTATACAAAATAAGCCCTTGGCTTGATACACATGTAATACAAACAAAATAATCAAAAGAGTCTTCGACTCCCAAACTCATCCAAGCTATGTCCTTGGAGGTGGCATGCTACCTGTACCTGAAAATAATGTCCCATATAGGGTGAGCCAACGCCCAGTAGAGATATGTTAAACACAGTATGAGCAGTAACTAAGACATTAGCAATTGATAAACGTTTAATTCCCATAAATCAATTCATAACCCATTTCCATTACATGATCACTATGTCCATGTTTCATTTCATTTTCCATTTCTTATCAAGTTCACAATTCACAACAATGGCTCAGAACCTGGCCAACAACTTATATGAGACAGTAACTCATATTAAACGTTTCCCATTTTACATTAGATAAGCATACTAGCTATATCAACACTTCGATAAACGAGCATATAAGCTATATCAACATCTCGACAGATAAGCATACAAGCTATATCCACACTTCAACAGATAAGTATATGAGCTATATCAACACTTCCTTAGATAAGCATATAAGCAATATCAACACATTAACTGACAAGCATATGAGCTGTATCAGCGGAGTCCATCCCCTATCTCCTCCCAAACGACATTCGATTTAGAGGTCCATCCCCTATCTTCCCCTAAACCGTGGAGTACATCCCCTTCTCCTCCCACACACACACCATATATACACATAGGTCATATGCACAATCAATCAATACATAACGTTAATGTATTCTATCAACCGTCATACTCTATGGCACATCCAATTGATTAGTTTTAGTTTGCCTAATCATCATGCATTGTCTACAACAATCAAAACTACCCTCCACCGGTAGCCCAAGCAATTATTTCTAAACAGATAATAAAAGCCCCAACATAAAAAGTATCAATGTTTTCAAAAGTGAGCGATTAATAAATCCAACTCCATCATTCTACCGTATGATGAGCCAATTTCATTATTTCCAACTCAATTCCATATAACCACCATTTACCCAAATTAATTACACCAATTAATTTATACAACAAATTAGGGTTTTCTACCCCATTTCCCAATATCAACCCAATGGTTCAAACATCAACAACCAACAACAATATCATCATTTTGAAACCCAAAATACGCATTTTAGAATCAAAATAACAAAACCCTCTTTTAACATTTTCAAACCCTAACTTCCCAAAATCAACCATTTAACAAAATGCCCAAAAATCTACATCAAAACCCATAGAAGTGAGTAGGAATCCCTACCTTAAAAGATGAAACCCAACGAAGGAAATGACGAAAACGAAGATACTCCAAATCTCGAAATTTTTGGATCAAAGTGTAGCCCTCGACGATCAACACAACTTTTACAAAGGCTGAAGGAAATGAAAGCACTCTAACTAGATCAAACCCTAGAGAGAAAGGAGTTTCTAGAGAGGGAGGCTCTCAAAAACGTTTTTGGGAGAGTAAGAGAGAGAGAGGAAGTGTAGAAAATGATTCAAAAATGCCCAACTGCTCTCTGTTATACGACATTCCCGCTCGAGCGGAGAACACAACGCTCGAGCGTAAAGAACAAAAAACTAGGTCCGCTCGAGCGCAAGAAGGCCCGCTCGAGCGCCAAGACACAGGAATAATATAACGACCCCGGTCTTTTCCCATTTGGTTGTTGTATCCGGACTTAAGTTTCGTGGATCCTATCATTGTATAATTGTTGTTGTCGTCCTTTATCTTCTCTTTTTGAGTTATAGGATGTGTTGGGCAGGTTTGTTACAGGTTGGTTGGGTTTGGAAACCAAGTGTTGCTGTCTAGAATTTTGGACCTTCGCTCGAGCGAGGAGTTGGTCGGTCGAGCGAGCAATTGCGTCTAGTATAGACCTGAGAGCTGTATTTGTTGGCTCGAGCGAGCTTTCCTTCACTCGATCGAGTTTCGAGTCCTTCGCTCGAGCAAGAATTCTGTCGCTCGAGCGTGCTTCTGGGTTGCAGACCTGAAGCATCGTATTGTTGGCTCGAGCGAGCTTTCCTTCGCTCGAGCGAGTATTCTTTGTGTCTGGTCGCTCGAGCGACCACTTCTTCGCTCGAGCGAGCCTGTTTTATTTAAATAGGCAGCAGCGGTTTTTAAAACACTTTTTCAGCATCTTTTTTATTTCAGAACCCTAGGGCCGTTTTCTCTCTCCTTCCACTCACCTTCTCTCTTAGGTTTCATCTACTTTTAGGGTGTTTCTACCCTAGATCCTTTATTAAAAAGATAGAGTCAGTCGAGGGCTTCCTTTTAATCTGAACAATCTTGGGTTTGGAGCACTTTGGATTTTCGTCATCTTCTCCATTCGAGTTCTTCGCTTCGAGGTAGGGATTTCCTACTCCATATTATAGGTTTTGTCCTAAGTTTTGGTATTTTGATATGTTGGGGGTTGTTTGGTATTTTGGGAAAAACCCTAGTTGTTGTAATAAATTAATTTGGGGAAAATTGGGAAATTTAGTTGAATTCATGGAATTGAGGAATTTATTAATTAAATGGTGTAGTTGGTTAGTTTAATCACTCATCTATGAAAGTGTGGGAATTATATTAGTTGATAGATTTATTTCATGTTTAGAAATAACTGTTTTGGGCTATCAGTGGAGGATAGTCGTAATTGTTGTAGACATTGCATGTGGATTAGGGAAAACTGAAACTAATCACATTGGTTAAGTCATTGATTTAGACTGTTGAATTAATACAGAAAGTACATGTATTGATTGTGTGTTGTATATGGCAAGTGTTTATTACTTTGTATATACATGGTATTGTGTGGGAGGAGATAGGGGATGTACTCCACGGTTTAGGAAAAGATAGGGGATGGACCTCTAAACCGGATTTTGTTTGGGAGGAGATAGGTGATGGACTCCATTAGCATCACTATTATGTGTGCTTATTGATATTGGAAGTGTTTTTACATGTTGTTGATACATCACTAAAATGTGTATCAATCGGGAAGTATGGAAGTGTTTTGGTATGAGCTTTAGTCTCATTTGTTTTATTGAATTGAAAATATTGTTAATATGAGATGTAGCCTCATTGTTATAGTTTGGCCAGGTTCTGAGCCATATTGATAATAATGGAAAGTGAAACGTGTCATAGACATTAGTGTCATGAGACTGTATAATGATGTAATTGATTATCTTGGTTAACCATCTATTGAATGCTATTGCTTTATTCAATGCTTATATTTGGTTTAGTATATTTCTACTAGGCTGTGGCTCACCCTATACGGGAACATCATTTTCAAGTCCAGGTGATATGCTACCTCCAAGGACTTAGCTTGGAAGGATATGGAGTTGAAGACTCTGTTTAGATTAGTCGTTTATTTGGCTTTATTTTGATGTTACATGTAAACACAAGCCTAGGGCTTAATGTGTAAATGAGTTAGTACTCATATTTTTTTTGTGTCCAAGTGTTGGCTTGGAAAGATGTAAGCCTGTAGGGCATTTACTTTCATTATTACATGTAATGTCTTTTAATAAGATTGCTCTGATGAATGGAATAATACTTTGTTTTCTTGTAATGACGCATGTTAATGTTATATATTATGGGTTTATTGTGTGGGCGTTACAACTTGGTATCAGAGTGTACCGGGTTCAAATACCTTGGGTACGTGGGAAGTGATTAGTATCACAATGGGTTCGTCTTGCTTGATAGAGACTTAGATGTACTGTTATCTGCTTATATGATAACATGTTTATGTGATTATGTGGGTATGGGATTTAATTTCTAGGATGTTGACTGGATCCTTGAGTTCCTATGAGTCTTGTTGGAAAAGCACTTGATCAATGCTGTTTCCAATCGTAACTCTAGTAACGCCTTGGGACTGTCATTATCCAGGAATGAAATTCGTAGGTGCTTATGTGATTATGTGCTTACGTGGAATGAATTACTGTTGTCCAATGCATTAGGACGCGAGTGTTATAGCTTCGGCACATTTATTAATGTGCAAACGTATTAACTGTCTTTGTTACCTTTATTAGGATGTCAGGACGAGGACGAGGACGAGGACGTGGTAGGCGTGGTAGGCGTGGTGGGCAGGAGATGCCTATACCGGATGAGATTCTGGCAGTACAGGAGGGAGTTGGCCAGGCCAATGTGGCTGAGCCGGTAGGACAGCAGGCTATGGGCACTTTGGCCCGAAAGATAGCAGGGGCATTCAGGGAGTCAGTAGGCATTCTCAGAGCTGAGAATCAGGCTCAGGTTCACGTTGCGGATGCAGGGCCTTCTTTTCTGAAGAGGGAGTTCTTCCGATCTAACCCGGACGAATTTTTAGGTGATCCTAAAGAGCCACTTAAGGCAGATGAATGGCTTGAACAGACAACGAAGACGTTTAAGATGCTAGGCATCGAAGACGAGGTACTGAAGGTGACCTTGGCATCTTTCCAGTTAAAGGGGGATGCGGGTCAGTGGTGGAAGTTCACAAAGGGCCGTATAGGAGGGACTTGGAAGGCTTTTGTGGATGCTTTCCAGGAGAAGTTCCTGTCTCCAGCTGTTAAGGAGAGGTTGAGAGATCAGTTCTGCCAGCTTAAGCAGAACAGTTCTTCAGTGGCCGAGTTTGAGGCCACATTTACTAGTTTGTCCAAGTTTGCACTTGAGTTGGTGGCGTTTGAGGAACGCCGTTGTATTGAGTTCGAGAAGAAGTTGAGGCGCGGCCTCAAGTTGAGAGTTGTAGGGTCTATGATTCGAGATTATGGGCGTCTGGTTGATGCTGCAGCCCATACAGAGATCATGATGCAGGAGGAGGAGGAAGGGCAGAAAGGCTCTAAGAGGAGTCAGGATGGACAGAGTGATGGTAAGAGACAGAAGGGTTTTAACCCTCAGCAGTCTCAGGGTAGCTTTTCTAGATCGACTTTTCCTGTGCCGAGTGCTAGTTCTGGGAAAGGCAGCCAGGGAGACATTACCTGTTTTAAGTGTGGCCAGCTGGGCCACAAGTCTCCAGTTTGTCCTCAGAGGGGAGGAGTACAGAGAGCAGCATCTTCTTCGGCTCAATCTTAGAGCCAGAGTTAGGGTAGAGGCCAGCCACTCTCGTGTTATCAGTGTGGCCAGGCAGGGCACATGAAGAGGTATTGCCCGCAGTTGAGTGGCACATCTGGTGCATCTGGTTTGAGGCAGACTCAGAGTCATCAGCCAGCTCAGTTAGTTCAGGCCTCGAGGGCCAATCAGGGGGCTTCATCGTCCCAGTCTGTGCAGCAGTCTTATGCTCCTAGGGGTGAGCAGGTTGATCAGAGACCATCTGGGCGCGTGTATGCTGTTACCGCGCAGGATCTTGTGCCGGCTCCATCAGTTGTGAGAGGTACCTTCTTGTTTTTCAATTCAGTTGCTAGTGTATTGATTGATACGGGTGCATCTCATTCCTTTGTGTCTGCTGTATTTGCATCTGTTTTGGAGTTGGAGTTAGCACAGTTAGCGTCTTCTATTTGTGTAGTGTCGCCCCTTGGGAGTGAATTGATCTTGAAACAAGGTGTTAGGGGTTGTGATATAGAGGTCGCCGATCATAGGCTTCCGTTTCCTTTTGTAGTTATGCCCATGAAGGGCTTTGATGTTATTTTGGGTATGGACTGGTTATCGTCATACCGGGCAGTTATTGATTGCTACCGCCAGAGGGTCACTTGTTTTACCGTGAGTGTGGAATGTTTCCATTTCTTGGGGGATCGGGTTGGTAGTGTTTTGCCACCGGGGTATGATCCGCGAGGGCGGAGTGATCTTAGTGGTCTCCTTGCTAGTCTTTTGAGTAGTGAGTGTGATGAGACCCAGATTGTATTGCCGAGGGTGGTTTGTGAGTACTTGGACGTCTTTCCCGAGGACCTTGTCAGTTTGCCACCTCACAGAGAGATTGAGTTCTCTATTGACTTAGTGCCCGGTACGGCGCCGATTTCTATGGCACCTTATCGTTTTGCCCCAGCCGAGTTAGTTGAGTTGAAGATTCAACTCCAGGAGTTGCTAGATAAGGGCTATATACGTCTTAGTGTTTCGCCGTGGGGAGCACCGGCCCTCTTTGCTAAGAAGAAAGGTGGTGCTTTGAGACTGTGTATCGACTACCGTAAGTTGAATCGGGCTACGGTCAAGAATAAGTACCCTATGCCTCGTATAGATGATTTGTTCGATCAGTTGAAGGGTTCCCGTTGTTTCTCTAAGATAGATTTGAGATCGGGTTACCACCAATTGAGAGTCAGGGAGGAGGATATCCTGAAGACGGCATTCCGTACACGGTATGGCCACTATGAGTTTCTGGTGATGCCATTTGGGCTCACCAATGCACCGGCAGTCTTTATGGACTTGATGAATCGGATATTCCGAGAATTCTTGGATCGTTTTGTAGTCGTCTTTGTAGACGACATTCTTATGTATTCACCTTCAGAGGAGGAGCACGAGGAGCACTTGAGAGTGGTGCTTGAGTTACTTAGTGCCCATAAGCTTTATGCTAAGTTTGGGAAATGTGAGTTCTGGCTAGAAGAGGTGAAGTTTTTAGGCTATGTAGTTTCCGGGGAAGGGGTGTCTGTTGATACATCCAAGATAGAGGCAGTGCAAGATTGGGCACAGCCTAAGAGTGTGTTTGAGATCCGCAGTTTTCTGGGATTAGCTGGGTACTACCGATGGTTTGTAGGATTTCTCCAGGTTAGCTTCACCGTTGACTAGATTGACTCGGAAAGGAGTCAAATTTGTATGGAGTGAGACTTGTGAAAAGTCGTTTCAGGAGTTGAAAGTTAGATTGACCACCGCTCCAGTCTTGATTATTCCGGAGAGAGGGTTGGGTTATGCAGTCTATTGTGATGCCTCACGAGAGGGTTTGGGTTGTGTGTTGATGCAAGAGGGGAAAGTGGTAGCCTATAGCTCACGTCAGTTGAAAATACACGAGAAGAATTACCTTACCCATGACCTAGAGTTAGCAGCTGTGATCTTTGCCTTGAAGATTTGGAGGCATTATCTGTATGGTGAGAAATTCGAGGTGTTCTCGGATCATAAGAGTCTAAAATATCTGTTTACACAGAAATATCTGAACTTGAGGTAGAGGAGGTGGATGGAGTTTATTGAGGATTATGACTTCGAGTTGCATTATCATCCGGGGAAGGCCAATGTGGTGGCCGATGCCCTTAGCAGGAAATTTGTTGGTGACATAGCTAGTATAGCCATCCGGGAATGGGAGATGTTGGGTGCACTTGGGGAGTTTGATTTGCTTCTAGGCAAATCCGTTGAGGCTGCGGCCTTGTTTTTTGTTGTTGCGCAACCTACACTTGTGACTCGAGTGTTAGAGGCACAGAGAGGTGACCTTGAGGTGGAATCTCTCCGAGAGAAGATCTCCAATGGGAAGATTGAGAAGGGTTTGACGATGTATCCCGACTAGAGTGTGAGATACCGAGACCGTCTGTTTGTGCCGGAGTCTTGTCGAGAGGAGATACTCCGAGAGTTTCATCATTCACGTCTTGCGGTGCATCCGGGAGGCACTAAGATGTATCGGGATTTGGGTCGCCAGTTTTGGTGGCGGGGTATGAAGAGAGATGTGGCAGCTTTCGTGTCTAAGTGCCTTACTTGTCAGCAAGTGAAGGCCGAGCATCAGAGGCCAACGGATTTGTTACAACCCTTGCCTATTGCCGAGTGGAAGTGGGAGCATGTCACTATGGACTTCGTTGTAGGTCTTCCGAGGACTCAGCGGGGTAGTGATGCCATTTGGGTGGTTGTAGACCGGTTGACTAAGTCGGCGCACTTCATTTCTATGCGCGTGAGAGATTCGGTAGATCATCTTGCCGACTTGTATATTCGGGACATAGTGAGGTTGCACGGGGTCCCAGTGACGATCATCTCAGATAGAGATCCTCGTTTTACTGCTAGGTTGTGGCAGAGTTTGCAGAGTGCCTTAGGCACTAAGTTGACCTTTAGCACGGCTTATCATCCTCAGACTGACAGGCAGTCCGAGCGTACTATCCAGATCCTTGAGGATATGCTTCGGGGTTGTGTTCTTGACTTTAATGGGTCGTGGGAGAGGCACTTGCCTTTGGTGGAGTTTGCCTACAACAACAGTTTCCAGTCTAGTATCGGTATGGCACCGTTTGAGGCCTTGTATGGCCGACCGTGTAGGTCTCCAGTTTGTTGGGCCGAGGTGGGTGATGCACCTTTGTTGGGTCCGGAGTTGGTGAGGGAAACGACGGAGAAAGTTGAGCTTATCCGTAAGAGGCTTGTTACAGCCCAGAGTCGTCAGAAATCTTATGCTGACCGTAGGAGGAGACCTTTGGTATTTGAGGTGGGTGATCATGCCTTTCCAAAAATATCACCTAGGCAGGGATTAATGAGGTTTGGGAAGAGCGGGAAGTTGTCCCCTCGGTTTATTGGTCCTTTTGAGATCCTTGAGAGGATTGGCGAGGCTGCCTATCATCTAGCTTTGCCGCCACAGTTATCCGGAGTTCATGACGTGTTTCATGTGAGTATGCTTCGGAAGTATGAGCCGGATCCATCACATGTGTTGGATTGGACCGACTTAGAGGTTGACGAGGATGTCTCGTATGAGGAGAGACCGGTTCGGGTCTTGGATAGGCGGGATCAAGTTTTGCGAGGCAAGGCCATCCCTTTGGTAAAGGTTCTGTGGAAACATCACGGGGTGGAGGAAGCCACTTGGGAACGTGAGTTAGAAGTCCGCGAGAAATATCCGGACATGTTTGTTGATATGTAATCTTGTATTTAGATTTCGTATTATTGTTGGACTTAAGAGCTTTATATATGTCTTAAGTTGTAAAACATTGAAAATGTTTTGATTTATGGAAATTTATTGGAACATTGCATATGTTGAATATATTGTAGAATTGAAGTTATATCATGAAATTGAATATGATATGGAAATGGGAATCATGTATATTGAAAACTGTTGAAATTGAAATAAATGCATGTTGATAATGCAAGTTAAAATATATATGGTTTTACTTATTGTGAGATGCCTCTTGATAAGAGATGAAATGACCGGTATTTGGTCAAGTTGTTTATTATTGTAATGTAATATCATTGGAAATTGAGAAAAACCTGTTTTTGAAAACTTATGCTTAATTTCGGGGACGAAATTCTTTAAGGGGAGAAGGTTATAGCGACCCCGGTCTTTTCCCATTTGGTTGTTGTATCCGGACTTAAGTTTCGTGGATCCTATCATTGTATAATTGTTGTTGTCGTCCTTTATCTTCTCTTTTTGAGTTATAGGATGTGTTGGGCAGGTTTGTTACAGGTTGGTTGGGTTTGAAAACCAAGTGTTGCTGTCCAGAATTTTGGACCTTCGCTCGAGCGAGGAGTTGGTCGCTCAAGCGAGCAATTGCATCTAGTATAGACCTGAGAGCTGTATTTGTTGGCTCGAGCGAGCTTTCCTTCGCTCGAGCGAGTTTCGAGTCCTTCGCTCGAGCGAGAATTCTGTCGCTCGAGCGTGCTTCTGGGTTGCAGACCTGAAGCATCGTATTGTTGGCTCGAGCGAGCTTTCCTTCGCTCGAGCGAGTATTCTTTGTGTCTGGTCGCTCAAGCGACCACTTCTTCGCTCGAGCGAGCCTGTTTTATTTAAATAGGCAGCAGCGGTTTTAAAACACTTTTTCAGCATCTTTTTGATTTCAGAACCCTAGGGCCGTTTTCTCTCTCCTTCCACTCACCTTCTCTCTTAGGTTTCATCTACTTTTAGGGTGTTTCTACCCTAGATCCTTTATTAAAAAGATAGAGTGAGTTGAGGGCTTCCTTTTAATCTGAACAATCTTGGGTTTGGAGCACTTTGGATTTTCGTCATCTTCTCCATTCGAGTTCTTCGCTTCGAGGTAGGGATTTCCTACTCCATATTATAGGCTTTGTCCTAAGTTTTGGTATTTTGATATGTTGGGGGTTGTTTGGTATTTTGGGAAAAACCCTAGTTGTTGTAATAAATTAATTTAGGGAAAATTGGGAAATTTAGTTGAATTCATGGAATTGAGGAATTTATTGATTAAATGGTGTAGTTGGTTAGTTTAATCACTCATCCATGAAAGTGAAGGAATTATATTAGTTGATAGATTTATTTCATGTTTAGAAATAACTGTTTTGGGCTATCAGTGGAGGATAGTCGTAATTGTTGTAGACATTGCATGTGGATTAGGGAAAACTGAAACTAATCACATTGGTTAAGTCATTGATTTAGACTGTTGAATTAATACAGAAAGTACATGTATTGATTGTGTGTTGTATATGGCAAGTGTTTATTACTTTGTATATACATGGTATTGTGTGGGAGGAGATAGGGGATGTACTCCATGATTTAGGGGAAGATAGGGGATGGACTTCTAAACCGGATTTTGTTTGGGAGGAGGTAGGTGATGGACTCCATTAGCATCACTATTATGTGTGCTTATTGAATTGGAAGTGTTTTTACATGTTGTTGATACAGCACTAAAATGTGTATCAATCAGGAAGTATGGAAGTGTTTTGGTATGAGCTTTAGTCTCATTTGTTTTGTTGAATTGAAAATATTGTTAATATGAGATGTAGTCTCACTATTATAGTTTGGCCAGGTTCTGAGCCATATTGATAATAATGGAAAGTGAAACGTGTCATAGACATTAGTGTCATGAGACTGTATAATGATGTAATTGATTATCTTGGTTCACTATCTATTGAATGCTATTGCTTTATTCAATGCTTATATTTGGTTTAGTATATTTCTACTGGGCTGTGGCTCACCCTATACGGGAACATCATTTTCAGGTCCAGGTGATATGCTACCTCCAAGGACTTAGCTTGGAAGGATATGGAGTTGAAGACTCTGTTTAGATTAGTCGTTTATTTGGCTTTATTTTGATGTTACATGTAAACACAAGCCCAGGGCTTAATGTGTAAATGAGTTAGTACTCATATTTTTTTTGTATCCAAGTGTTGGCTTGGAAAGATGTAAGCCTGTAGGGCATTTACTTTCATTATTACATGTAATGTCTTTTAACAAGATTGCTCTGATGAATGGAATAATACTTTGTCTTCTTGTAATGACGCATGTTAATGTTATATATTATGGGTTTATTTTGAGGGCGTTACAAATAAAGTACATCTGCTCGAGCGCGAAAACCAATCCGCTCGAGCGTAGATTTCCTCCTCCCAGAACTTACACCAAAAATGTACCACCCGCTCGAGCGCCAACAAGACCGCTTGAGCGCGACCCGCTCGAGCGCAGGAAACCCGTTGGAGCGTAGAAAACACACCTGCAGAAGTTTTGCAGGGACACAAAATACTGGAAGGGTGTAAACCCCGCTCGAGCGCAGGAAGACCCGCTCGAGCGCACCATTCAAAAACTAGGCAACAACAATGGGAGCCAAAACTCTAACAACTTGAATCAACCAAGCCCAACACATCCTAAAACTCAAACGAATCGATTTAAAGGACGACAACAAGACAATTACAACTATCAACTTCACAGAACCAAGTCCGGAATACAACTGAACAATAAAGGGATAACCGGGATCGCTATAAGTCATCTTCTTAATCTCTGAGTAAGAGTAGCTAATAGGCATGAGATGTTTTTGGCTTCGTAGATAATCCTCAATACTATCAAACATCAATAAATGCCTTCTCCTAAATTTATGGATTAAAAATGCGAGCAGACATAATGCTAATGAAATTCTTGGTGAAAGGATTCCTCCTGTGCATGAAAATCACAAGATGTCAAAATGAGGAAAAGGGCATAATTGGCAAAAATTCCTTCAAAACAATTTGATCATTGAAGAAGTTTATGAAAATATGAATCAAGCTCATGTAGTTTGGACAAGTGATTGAAGATCAAGTATCTGTGTTTCAAATTCCATTTTCTTTGTCATCTATGTATCATATTCATATCCTTTTGGACAGGGGCGGAAGAAGGGGGGTTGGGGGGCCTGGACCTGCTAGTTTCCACAACATCCTATATGATGTATAAGAAAATTGTATAGTTTGTATAACTTAATTATACTTGGCCCCCCAAAGTTTTACATTTTAGTCATGAGTTTTGGTAAGATTCAAATAATATTCCTAAACTCATCCGTGATGGTGTGTAAAGTTTTTGTCATAAGTGTTTAATTCTTACACAAATCAATAATTGATAGGTAACCGTTCATATCATTTGGGATAAATTTAGAAGTGAGTTTTTAAAGATTTCAAGCTTTTTCTTTTATTGATATGTTTTTTCTTTTAAAAAAAATCATTAATTTGTCTTTTCCATTATGGTTATGTTATGAACATTAATGTTACGAAGTATTGTGCTGACAAAAGTTATGAAGGTTTATGACTTTGTTACGAATTATTATGATGTAGTTTTAAAATAGCATACGGTATGTACCTTTTATACAGTGTGATCTATAATCCATTACTATTTGGGTGACTAAATTTTTACTCGCTAATTGGCGACTTTCGGCAACTAAAAAAAAATTACTTGCCAATTCTTTTGCCGACAATCAGTCAACGACCAAACGAGCGACTAAGAATTTTAGTCAGTAAAAATCTTTGACGACTAAAAAAAAATCTTTGGCGACTAAATAATAACTTTTGGCGAGTAAAACTTTAGTCGCCAAAAGTGTAATTTGTTGTAATGATTTGTATTTGGACAAATTACGCCACTAGTCTCTATATTTTGCCTCTTATTTCATTTTGGTCCTTACACTTTCAATTTATTCAAATTTGACCGTTAATTTTAGATTTTGTGTCAATTTGATCTAATTGATAATACCGTTAGTATTTTTTATGAAAAATTATTGCTAAATTAATTGAGATTAACTCATTGAGTTGAATAAGTTTATTATTTCTTCCTTAAAAATATGAAAGATGCCATTTATGTCCATATTTTTCATAAAAAAAAAAATTAAGAGTAGTAATCAATTTGACCAAATTAAGACAAAATCATAAATTTATGGTCAAAATCTCATTACAAGAAATTAGTGATTTAGGGACTAATATTTAGAGACCAATTGAAGTTAGTCTCTAAAAACCATCATTTAGAGACAAAAATAAATTTTAAGAGAAAATTATACAAACACTGTATATTCTTTTATGATAGCCCAAAAAAATTATTTGAAGACTTTTAGGGACTAAAAAAGTTAAAGTTTATGTTGATTTGAGCACTTGACCCCGTGTGTGTGGTAGTCAAAAGCTAGAGACGAATTAATTTGGTTGCTAAAGGTCGTCAAATGCGCGCTTCACTCGATCGATCCCTCCTTCAGTTGTCAAATACGTGCATTCTTAAGCTGGATTCCTTCCTTCACTACAATCGGTCTCAGCTAGGGCTCAATCAATCTCAGCTATTTCCTCTGTCTAGGACTCAATCGATCTTCAGCTTCGATCGATCTTTGTGCTCAAAACAGTTAGGACTCAATCAATCTTCAGCTTCGATCGATCTCAGCTAGGACTCAATCGATCTTCAGCTTCAATCTGAATCGATCTTTGTGCCGCCTCGTATCAGAATCGATCTTCACCTCATTTCTGAATCGGTCTGAGTTCTTTGGCTTCAATCCGAAGGTAAATAGCGATTTGGTATGTTTTCAATCTCTTTCTCTCTGCACAGACACATTATATATACATGTACATATCTATATATATACTCCTCTGTATTCATTCAAATTGCTTGAATTTGAAATTCTGTATTCCTCTGTACTCTACTACTAATGCTTGAGTTTTTCATCGTAGTTATTTGTGAGATCACAACAATCCATTTTAATATTTTTACGGGCAGTTTCCTTACGGTTGGGCCGAGACACCATCTCTAAGGAAGTTATTAATGAAAAATCTTAATTGCCTCAACCTTATCCTCAAACTTGATTGGCAAGGCTTAAGAGGAAATTCGGAGAATTGAGATAATGTATTGATCGTTTAAACTTTATAGAACAAACGATCCAATTTTATTACCTATTTGGAAAGTCTCTCCTGCTTTGTTCCTCTGAATGTCATTTGTGTATGGTTCTTTTGCCAAGGAAATGATGTTATACCTGTGTCAGTTTATTTGTTACTTTTTTATGAGTTTATTGAGTTGAGATGGATTTGGCTCAAGTCTTTTTGCCACAGTGGTAGTTTAAGGATTTTGGCTTCAACTTGGCTTGATTTGATGCTCAACTCCTTTCATAGGTTTGATCCTTAAAGAAGCTTCTTAATTTGAAGTATTCTAGATTGTGAAATTCTCTTACCACTTACCAGATGAAATGTTCCACTTTTTTTGCCTTAAAAGTAATATAAAATTTAGTATAATTTGTAAAACATGTTCTTAGATGCTACAACATTAATTAAAAACTCTTACCAACACTCAAATTGTGATAAACAATGTCATAAATTGCTTATCAATTATTATTATTATTATTGGCATTTTTTGTGCTTGAAGAAAATTCATGGCTCTAGTTTTGATTCCTATTATATGATATCATTAAACCACGACTGTTACATCATCCAATACTGTGATTTAAAACCATGAGCTGAGAATACTGGTGTATGTCTTACCTATATCTGTATAGCAATTATTTATAATTTCAAAATAAGTATACTTGTCATTGGTATACCATATTTTTTAGGGTGATACATTTCAACTTTTAGTGACATCTTGAGCATGTGTAAGCTTCATGTTGAAATTGAATTTGATTAATTTTGCTCTCTACATGTTTGTGACCTTTAGTTTCAAACTTTAAGAAGAAATTAGGCTTAACTCTTAAATTTTTTCTTTGAAGGCTTGTGAATGGTGTTGTTGAGAAGACACGTAAGAAGATAGAGGTATCAATTGCAGAGGCAGCTGATGTAACCAATATTCCACGTATGCTGATTGATCAAGAAATCAACAGAGCTATATAGGTACTTGATTTCATATATATATATATATATATTGTTGTACATGCATATGTGTACTAGATTTGTGCTTTTGATTTTGGTGGTGAAGATTCTTGCTATAATATGTAACTGTTAATTGAGAATTATGAAGAGGTTCTTTGTATTTGAGCTATCTTGTGGTGGGTTGTTAAATTGAGGTTGGGATAATTTAGGCTACTTTTCTACTAATTAACTTTGAGTAGATGTCGAATCTTGTTGAATTTATGTGCTTAAAAGTGGTATTTTCAAGTAGTTATCTGTCCCTTGGCTACATATTACATCTTGAAGTTGCCATGTTACCTTGATATATGGACCTTTAAATTACCCGTTGCTTGTAACATAATTGCCTTGCAGCATGGAAACTGTTGTGCTTGAATAGATAATGGATGGGTTGTTTTCTTGCTGGTTGGAGAGTTTAATCTCTAGTGTTGTTTTTGTATTGTTGTTGCTATTTGAACCTATATTTGAATATTTTGTTTGCACCTTTGATTTCTTAAGTACCTTTTTTTTTTTTTTTTGATAACTCATTATCCAGCTTATTGGACTGACTAATTCGGCCCATTTGATTTTTTTTTTTCTTAACTACCTTAACAAATGTTATTTGGTGTGCCTTGGCAATACATCCTTGAATTTATGTTTGTAGAAAGATAGATATGAATTACATAGTCCAAAGTAGATATACATATTAGTGAAACTTCTTCAAGAATTTAGTTGTGTTCCTCATTCAAGACCACATATAGAAAGTAACAAGATATTCGAATTTAAGGATAATGTCCTTGTGTACTTTGTAATAGGGATTTCGGGATGGATAGGAGTTGGATGCAACTTCATAACAGAAGGTTACATCAATACATTGATGGGGTAAAAGAATTTATCATGTTTGCTTGTGATCATATGAAGCCAGGGACGAGTAAGATTTGGTGTCCGTGTAATAGATGCAACAACCGTACCCAAAAAACCATAGATGATGTTGAAATTCATTTGGTTGCGTATGGGGTTGTCACAACTTACACTAGGTGGGTGTATCATGGGGAAGACTTTGAGTTCAATGACAGTGATCCCTTGGAAAGTGAAAATGATGAATATTTCAATGATGTGACAGAGAAATCAAATTCTCCCAATACCAAGGTGCGAGAAATTGTCCATGACATACATAGTGGACCGTCCACATTTGCTTATACCAGGGAAGCAGCTAGTAGTCGTGATCCTGACTTGTCTGATGCTCATGGTAGTGAAACAAATAAATTTGCAAGATTAATGAGGGATGCAGAACAGGAATTGTATCTGAATTGCCAACGATATTCCAAATTATCATTCATTGTTAAGCTACTACATCTAAAGATACTCAGTAAGTGGAGCAACAAATCATTCATGATGATGCTAGAACTGTTGAAGGATGCACTTCCCATCGGTGAAACACTCCCATGCTTATGCAATGAAGTTAAACAAATAATTCGAGATTTGGGCCTTGATTATCAAAAAAAACATGTATGTAAGAACGATTGTGTACTGTTTTGGAAGGAGTATGGAAATGAAGATAAATGCCCTACTTGCAAGGAGCCTAGATACAAATTTCGTAAAGGTAAAGGTAAAAAGATCCCTCATAAGGTTCTGCGGTACTTTCCTTTAAAACCAAGGCTACAAAGGTTATTTAAATCAAGGAAGACAGCTACTGATATGAGGTGGGACAAAGATAAACGCGTAGAGGAGAAAAATGTAATGCGCCATCCGGCGGACGCTGAAGCATGGAAAGACTTTGACAAAAAGCATGAGTCATTTGCCAAAGATCCTCGAAATGTTAGGCTCGGATTAGCAAATGACGGCTTCAATCCATTTGGAATATGAGTACCTCATATAGCATATGGCCAGTTTTTATTGTCCCGTACAATTTGCCACCATGGAAATGCATGAAAGATCCATTTTTTATGATGCCTTTGCTTATTCCTGGGTGTAGAGCTCCTGGATTTGACATTGATGTGTTTTTACGACCGCTAATAGATGAGCTAAATGAGTTATGAGAGATAGGGGTAGAGACCTATGATGCATCAAGTGCCTCTAATTTTCAATTGCATGTGGCATTATTATGGACTATCAATGACTTCCCAGCGTATGGTAATTTATTCTGTTCGAGAACCAAAGGAAAATTGGCTTGTCTGTCATGCAATGAGAATGCATCTCACCAATACTTGCATCATTGTAGAAAAACTTGTTACATGGGACATCGTCGTTTTTTGCCTCATGATCATTTTTTGTGAACAAGCAAGTCATTCAATGGTGAGCCAGAGCTTAGGTTAGAACCTAAGTTGTTGTCAGGAGAGGAGGTTTTGGGACAATTGGGGCATATAGACCCATCATTATTTGGGAAAATAGATCAACGTGGGAAGAAGCGAAAACGTTCTCCTCAATATTTAAATTGGACAAGGAGGAGCATTTTCTTTGATTTACCTTATTGGAAAACCCTCAAAGTTCGTCACAACCTTGATGTTATGCACATTGAAAAAAATATATGTGATAGTGTTCTAGGAACATTGATGAACATTGATGGAAAAACCAAGGACACATACAAGGCTCGTCTTGATCTAATGGATATGGGTATAAGGCCTGAATTACATCCAAGGGAAGTACATGGCCAAACATTCCTGCCTCCTGCTTGTTTCATGTTGTCTCCAACTGAAAAGAGGAACTTTTGTGAATTCTTAATTTCAATTAAATTGCCAGATGGCTATGCATCGAACATATCACATTGTGTGAACACTAGTGACTGTCGAATTACGGGGTTAAAAAGCCATGATTGCCATGTTATCTTGGAAAGATTGCTTCCTATTGCTTTACGTGGATGTTTGAAAAAGGATGTGAGCATGGCATTAATTGAGTTTAGCTTGTTCTTTATGGAGTTATCGTCAAAGACATTAAGAGTTGATGTCTTAGAATAACTTGAGAAAGATATTGTTTTAATTTTGTGCAAGCTCGAGAAGATATTTCCACCATCTTTTTTTGATATTATGATTCATTTATCTGTTCACTTATCGCGTGAAGCAATCCTTGCAGGACCGGTGCAATACCGGTGGATGTATGGATTTGAAAGGTACATGCATATTATTAAGGGTTATGTGCGCAACAAAGCTCGTCCAGAAGGATCTATTGCTGAAGGTTACATTGACAATGAGGTTCTCACTTTTTGCTCTATGTACTTCCATGAAGGTGAGACAAGATTTAATAGACCTGAACGAAACTATGATGGGCCTATTGAGGCATCACAAGATGGAAACTTGTTTGTATTTAGGCAAAAAGTTCATGGATTAGGAGCTGCAATTAATGATGTGTTGAATTTAGCGGATTTGAAAAACGTTCGATGGTACGTGTTGAATAATTGTGATGAAGCTCGACCATATATGCTGTAAGTAAACTACCATATGATTATATTCACTAGAATATTTTACTTTTTGAATTATATTATTTTCACAACCATTTGTGTCGAATAATGTTGTTATAATTTATAGGCAATACATGGATGAACTTGAAGGACAAGGTTTGACAAATATGCAAGAGAGGCTTGAATCAGAGTTCCATACATGGTTTCTAAAATACATAAGAGTTATAATTTTTGAACATTATTTGTGTATTGAAATAATGAATTTAAGTGTATGCTAATGCATTTCATATTAACAATGGAATTAGGTCACAAAGCTGCAAGTTGAAGGGACAATGGATGCTTCCAATCAACTTATGAACTTAGCTCGAGGTCCTGATTACCGGGTGACACGCTACAATGGTTGTATCATCAACGGGATTCGGTTTCGCACTCAAGATTGTGACATGTATCGAAAAACTCAAAATAGTGGCGTGGTTGTGAAGGGAGATCATAAAGGGAAACCTATTGATTTTTATGGTGTTATTAGAGAGATAATTGAGTTGAAATATCTAGGTGGGAATAGTGTGTTTCTTTTTAAGTGTGATTGGTGGGATGTTGGTAACGAAAAAATTGGAATAAAAGTTGATGAGTTTAACTACATTAGTGTAAATGTTACGAAGACTTGGTACAAAGATGAACCATTTGTGTTAGCATGCCAAGCGGAACAAGTGTTTTATTTGAAAGATACGAAGTGGGGCAATAATTATCGAGTTGTACAAAGAGTATTACCACGGGCTATTTATGACATCTAGTGAAAGAGGATGAAGAGGAAGCGGAAGAGGAAGACAAAGACAAAGATAAACCATACCAACAATTTGAGTCGTATGGACTTGGGGATGTGGTGCACATTGATGATCAACCCATAGAATTATGCAAAGAAGACATGGAAATGATATGTGCTGATATTACTTGTGAATTTCACGAGGAGGAACTTGAAGTTAATGATAAAGTGCTCATTAATGATAATAATGCGGATCATGATGACACTAACATGGATGATCAAGTTGATGATGATATGATTGATGATGATAGTGATCCGGAAGATGAAATTGATGAAGATTATATCTATCGATGAATATTTTGTCTTGTTTCCAAATGATTTCCATTTTAACATAATGTAAGATTTATAATTGCTATTGCTTATTTCCATTTCAAGTTTTCTTGTCAAAAAAAGTGTGCTTTGTTTTGTTGCTTATTTCATTTTAATATTTTGTCTTGTTTCCAACGTTATCATATTTGTCCTTTAAGATGGAAAAGCTTGAGAAAAGATACTGTGTGCTTCTGTTTCTAACTACCTTATTTTGAGGATGTATGCTTTGTTTTGTTGTTTGTTTTTAGTATCATATTTGTCCTTTAAGATGTTGTGTTTGATGTTCATGTTGTAAATTTCTATTGATCATAGGGATCTTGCGGATTTTAGGATGGGCATCAATCCTGGACCCCTCCATCATGAGTAGAGAGGAATTTGAAACTCAGAAAGCTGATCTATGGTGGAAGCATGCAACAGAATCTGTTGCTACAAAGGTACTATCAATACGCATCATTCCTTATTATCTATTAATAAGGAATCTTTAGTAATTTCTGCAATTCCTTCACTGGTGTCATATTTAGACTGTTTTGGAATTTCTTCACTGGTGTCATTTTTTGTTTGAACATATAACAACTAACCCACCTGATTATGTTTGAATTTGTTGTAAGCTAACCCAATTTTTTTGCTATTTTGTTATTTATTATCCTTACTTGGCTTCCACTAAAATATTTTGTTGTTTTTCATGTGATATGATCAGGCACCTACACCTGCAGCTACTGTAGAAAAGGTCCTCAAGAAGACAAGTGCAAAAGTAAGTGTACAGAAGGGAAAAATTCTTGAATTAGTGAAGGAAGTGCCACTGGATCCTATGGCTGAAAAACTTCGCCAAGAAAGGTATGGCAGAAAAAAAAATGCCTCAATTCTTTTGCTTTACATTCGAAAACTTATGACATTTCCATCTTGAAGTGCATAGCTATAGTTTGAAATTTAATAAAATCCAATGTTTATGTCGAAAAAATGACACAATTATTTTGTTTTTAGGGAGTTCATAAGTTAGGAGGTCTAGTTTTTGTTTTTTTAGCCAAACAGTCTATTTCATCTGTAGTTTTGATTAGCTTATTAAGTTTATCATCTTCACTAAGGAGTTTTTAGGCAATAAACTAGTGAGAGAAGTTCTTATGCATTTCAATTGAATTTGAATAAAAACTTTTAAATGCTTATTACATTATTTGGCTTGGACCTGAATGTGTTTCTTATGCAGCAAATTGACTTCTTTTTATCACTTTTATTGTTCTTGTTATTGATTTTTAGAGGTAGAGGACGGGGAGGCTATGTGCCCAACAAATTAGCAGCTACATCTTTTGCATCCACATCAACTCAGTCAATTTCTTCATTTATGTCGAAGTTTGTGCCCCTAACAACATTTGCATCAACATCTGCAGCTACATCAGCATCAACATCTATGCATGAAGTTACATCACAATCTTCATACTTGGATACTTCTAGCACGGATTGTTGTATTGTTGGTAGGTTTGTAAATATTTTAGTTTTATATTCTTTTTTGGTTGATTGTTTATTCTTTTCATCCAATTCATATGTTAGACATTGATGTTTTTTTTTTTTCTATATGTTGTTTTTAATAGATACAACTGAGCGTAAGAAAGGGCATGGGAAGTCACGAAGCCTCGCATTACTCAAGATAAAAAGTCAAGGGAAGCGATTGGATGTTGAAATTTGTAGGATTACAGGGAATCCATTGGGACCGTGGTCTGATAAATGCACCACCGAGTTGGGTATCGTCACTAGGAAATTTGCCCCACAAAATGTGCCTAAGTGGAGTTTTATTAGCATCGAGGATAAAGAAACGCTAATTGCATACCTTCGAGTAAGATATTTTTTTTTTAGTCTAGTTTAATATTCCCTTTTAGTTTATGAATTATATTGCTTAATATTTTGAAGTGTTTAATTTTATTGGTATGGCAGGAAGGTTTCATTTTTAGTAATGAACCTTATGCTATTGCTTCTATCCTTGGAATGATGAAACTCCGGTACAAGACCTACTGCTTTAATCTACACTAACATTTTAGAAGTTTTCCTACGATGGAATCAGCCCTTGCAAACCCACATGAAGATATCGAAAAAGAGGTGTGGCGATACCTGTGTCAATTATGGGATGATAAGATGTACCAGGTAATTGTTGAACACACTTGTAATGCACTTGCACACACTTGGGCTGCTGATGATGCTACAGTTGCTGCTGTGGCGGAGGCTGCAGCTATGCATGTAGCTGCTGCTGTTACTAAGCATTTAGGCACATGGGCTTGATTTCTTTTGAATATATTTTTACACTTCATGCAGGAGAAATGTCAGAAAAACAAGGAAAATCAGTTTGAGCTTAAAGTCCTCCATACAGCTGGCTCAAAGGCATTTAGAAAGGTGCAATACGATGAGGTAAACAACTGACCTTTAAATCATAGGGTCTACATGGCACTTTTTTTATTTCTTTTATTTGGTGATGTATGTACTCCATAGGATACTAACTATAAAGGTTTTGACAGCGAGACAAGGATGGAAAGGAGCTTGGACTTGTTGATTTGTATCACAAGACACACTTTAGTCAGAAAAGACAAGCATGGGTCCACAATGAAGCCGAAATTAGACATGTAAGAATTCTCTAATGTTAAATATAAGTATTTTCCTATTAATGATTACTTGCCTAAGGCTCATGTGTTGTGAATCTTTAGCACTAAGAATGAACAATGTAAATGATTAGGACTAGATCATCCAAGGGGTTTTTGAGTTACAAGTGGCTACTAGATTATGTCCTTGCTGCCCTGGCTGTGCATTTGGTATTTGGCAATATAGAGAAGGCTACCTATTGGTTACTTGCATTGACAACTACTCACCTGTTCTTAAGTTTTGAAATATTGGAGTGAAAGTTTATGAGACAAAATGGTATGATTTGAATATTTGCAGCATTGTTGCTGCAAGGCTAAGGTTTGGTAGGAGCTTTAACTGTATAGGCATTGACCTAATAATCCATCTTGGGCTGAATACACACATAAAAGACATACATATGTAAATCAATACACAGACGTTGTATGCACAATTGAACATGTCATTAAGGCAAGCAGTAAGCTGCTTTGACTTCTGAACCTTTAGCTAGAAGACTTGTTACATAGGTGTGGCAACTGGCCTTGATCTAAGTACTGTACTGGAAACCTTGACACGGTCCAACTTGGGCCTGAGACCATCAACTATGTCATGCTTGATCCAGTGATAAACTTACCAAGGGTAGCACTAGAAATGCAACTTATACTAACTCAAATAAACTGGGTATTGTTGGTTAATGTTTGCTAAGCATGACTAATGAAACTTATGATTGATATGCTTATGTAGGTTGTCTGGTACCTAGAAACAAGGATGGCATGGCATCTAAAAACCCATGTTTGAAGAGAATATTAAACCTGTTAATACTTTAAAGTTAGAAAATTCAGCTTTTGGGAAATGGTTTGTATGATTGATTTGCTTCCTTGTTAGGACATGGTTTGAGAATTCAGCTTTTGGGTTCACTTCTTACTATTGTTTCGCACTTAAACATTTCAATTAGCTCTCTTAGTAGATAGTGTTGCTTCTATGGCTCATTATCACTTGTTAGTAAATCTTGTGGGATATGGAAATCTTGGTTTGTTTGTGTTAATTATTTGTAGTGTTTGCTGCTCTGAAGTGTATGAGGGATATTACAAAAATGCGTAGACCTGCTATATAGAGAGATAAGTTTATAAAATATCCTTGTTTGCTGCTCTGGATTTAGTGCTTCTTGGTTCTCTTTTATATACTTTTCTGCTGTTGTAGACCTGCTATATAGAGAGATAAGTTTATAAAATATCAACTCTAAAAGGGTTATTTGTGACTATATTGTGATTATACCATGCAATACTAATATAAGAGAGCTATTAACCAATGTCTACCAGTAATTATACCATGCAATACTTTTTTCTCTACTATTCTACTAGTTATTATGTTCTCTCTAGAATAAGTACATAGGAAAATAAATGTCTTCAGTTTCTCTGTTACAATGTATATATAAAATGACTTTATTTAATTTCATGAACAATTGTAGAAAAAACTTAAAGAGCGGGAGAATGAAGCTATAGAAGATGGATCTGGCCCACTATCTGATGAGCAGCTTTCCATTGAGGTGTTTGGGCGTAAGTCTGGCTACATAAGTGGTTTAGGACGTGGTCCTAAACCTAGTATAACAGCATCCGGTCGACGCACTCGTGCTGCTCTTGAGATAGAAAATGAGGAAACTAGAAGGGAGCTTGAAGAGCAATGGAGAATCAATGAGGAACTGAATGCAAGAGTGCACAACTTGGAGTCTAATAGCATGGAGGTCAATGGCAAGATTGATTTGGTGCTACAACAGATTAGTCGGGGAGGTTTTACTTCTAATTTACCATCATAGGAAGTACCTTTTGCTCTAGATAGATCTGTCATGTTTATCAATTTAGTGTTTGTTATTTAGAACATTTTATTATGATAACGTGCTTAGATTATGATAACCTTATTGTGTTGATTCTAGGTGACTCACTTTCTTGTTGTGTTGATTCTTATTATAGCTCAGTACTACTCCAAGTACATTGAGATAACGTGTTTTTTCATTATTTGTAACTTATTTGATTATGAATGACTATTGATTATTTAATGAGGTTATGTTGTGTTGATTCTTATTATTTGATTTTTCTTTTTGAATTTTGGGTTGCAGGGATGTCCAAAGGGTGTCACACCTAAGTACAGCTTGAAGCCTCTTGTGCCAAGGCTGTCTGATATAAAGCCTGATATTGATGTTGAGAAAATGTTTTTTTACAGATTCTCTTTGAAGAAACTATTGCTATTCTTCATTTAAACTATTACTACTTTGATTTGAATTTGGAAACTTTCAGTTTTAATTTTTGTAAAATTTTACTTTCTATATACTCATTATGGTTTGGGAATAGAGTGCGTTTAATATGTGAATGCCAAATTTTTTTTTAATATGATTGGATGACATTTAATTTTGTGCATTTTAAGCTATGAGATTAAATGATTACAAAATTTTAATTTTGATTTTTAGCGACGAAAATGTGTTGTAGAGAAAGTTATATGTCTTTTAGCGACCAAATATCATTGTCGTTAAAAATATCATTATTTTTTTTTTGCGACCAAATTGGGACATTTTATGACGAAGTATTAGCGACCAAATGTTTAGTCTTGTAAAATTAAACATTTTGTGACAATATAAAATTGGTCGCTAATTGTCATTTTTAGCGACATTTTCAAAAATTTTGTCGCTAAAGACTTTCCTAGACGCACTTTTAGTGACTGTTTTAGTGACAGAATTAATTTTGTCACAAAAACTATTTAGAGACCAAAATAATAGTTTTAGAGACCAAAATAATAGTTTTAGGGACCAAAATAATTGGTCGCCAAAAGTCTTATATGTTGTAGTGTCTAGCCAATTAAAATTACGAAGAACAAAATGACATAAGGAGCAAAACACAGGAACTACCGTCGTAATTTGTCCTTTGTATTTTTCTAGTGGTTCATCATTGAAGTTCAAATTTCTATAACACATTTAGAATGTTCTCATTATTTATTAACTTATTTTTAATAATGATTTATTAATTTTAATAATTATTTAAATCGTTTAAACATATCTTGACCTGAAAATTTGGATTTGTTGAAACCTTATTTTTGGGCCCCCTAATCGTCTACTCCTGGTTCCGTCCCGGCTTGTGGGTCATTTACTTCATATTAGAAGATAACTTTTCCCTTATGATTGAAGGAGAGGAAAGAGGATTTACCAATCACTACAAGAAAAAGCACTATTGGCAACTAAAAAATCACATTTTGTTGCTGAAAGTATAGCATTTGGCGACTAAAAATGCATTAGTAGCCAAAAGTAAAGATTTTTGGCGACGAAAAAAATTTAGTACCCAAAAGTATAGGTTTTGGCGACGAAAAATCGGTATGGTTGCCGATATATGACTTTTAGCGACTAAAAAAATTTTAGTACCCAAAAGTAAGGCCTTTTGGCGACTAAAAAAAATTTAATAGCCAAAAGTGAGGCATTCGGCGACTAAAAATCTATTTGGTCGCCAAAAGCGAGGCTTTTCCCAACTAAAAAAATTTTAGTAGCCAAAATTAAGGCCTTTGGGCGACTAAAAAAAAAATTAGTAGCCAAAAGTGAAGCATTCGGCGACTAAAAACATGTTTAGTAGCCGAAAGTGAGGCTTTTTGGCGACTAAAAAAAAGTTTAGTCGCCAAAAGTGGTAATTTTAGCGCGGGAATTTTTTTTTAACGACTAAAAAATAATTAGTAGCCAAAAGTATAGAATTGGCGACTAAAATTATGTTTAGTCGCCAAAAGTGGAGTCCTTTTTTTTTTCTACTAAATAATTTATTTTTACATAAATTATGTTCAATAAAAAAATAATTATGTTTATATATATACTTTTATATTAATACGGGTCTAAGTACTAGATAAATAATATATGTTGCATATATAATCATATGATGTTATGGAGGCGTAGTGGAAAGAGTGTGTTGTATAAGATTTATGGTGTGGGAGGTTGATGGTTCGAATCTCCACAAGAGAGCAGGGTGTAAATTTTTTTTTTCGGAATGAGCTTTTGGCGACTAAATCTGTTTTTAGTCGCCGATTCCTTGAGTATTGGCGACTAAAACATTAGTCAGTAAATATATAATTTAAAAAAATATAATTGACTATTGGCGACTAAAAATTTAGTCGCCAAATGTATAATTTAAAAAATATAATTGACTATTGGCGACCAAAGTTTTAGTCGCTAAAGACTTGCTTTTTGGCGACTAAAAGTTTTTTAGTCGCCAATACCTTTCCCGACCGTTTTCCAACGACCAAACCGGCGACTAAAAAATTTAGTCAGAGAAACTTAAAAACCGACTTTTGGCGACTAAAAATTGACTTTTGGAGACTAAAAATTTAGTCGTCAAATGTGTTTTTTCTTGTAGTTAATGGTTTTGATGATGAGAAAAAAATGATCTGTAAGAGAAGTGAAACAAAGATTCAGCTGCGTGATTAAGGCAGTTAAAAGAAACAAAAACTACAAGAAGTAATCAGAGAAAAGCAATTAAACCAAATGAGGCATTCAATTACTCTTAACAGAGTTATTATTAAGTGATTGAAGGTGTCTTGAATAGCAATGAAAAAATCAGCTGAAGATCCAACCACTTAGAATATCTTATTTTGGAACCATTGGTACGTGACAATGGGAAAATTATAAAATATTATTGGAGTACCACGTGTTCATACTCTCTAATTAATCATCATTCATCATATTTCTCATGTTCCTCAATCACTCAATACAATACCATACTTACTCATTTTCTCCACCAATCACAATATCAATGATATATTTTTAAAAACATTTGTAGTCTATATTTTTGAGAGAATAAAAAAAATGGATGATGTAGGGAGAGTACTTACCGTCGAGAAAGTATTCCAAGCGGACTGCATTTTTTGAGGGAATAAGTAATGTTAGGGACAAAAAAAAAAAACAAAAAAAATACTCTTGTAATATAAATGATTTAGGGGTGAGAGAAAAAAAAAATAAAAATAAAGTATTTTTTGTCATAATGTTACCAATTTTTTCATCAGAATTTTTTTGAATAATTTCAATTTTGAATATCAAATTATCATAACACTATCAAAAAATAACATAAAATTTATCACCAAAATACATAACATGTACTTAAAAAAAAAAAAAAAAAAAAGGTAATTAGGTATATAGAGTACTAGTTCAAAAAAAAAAAAATTAGAAAAAAAAAAGTACATATAGGTACTGTTCTCTATCAAGTAGGCATAGTTGGGTGTTTGTTGTTGTTGTTGTTGTTGTTGTTGTTGTTGTTGTTGTTGTTGTTTTTTTTTAATTTTTTTTTTTTATTATTATTATTTTTTTTTTAATGAGATAAAAAGTCATTTCTTTGACAAAAAAATAAAAATAAAAGAAAGTAAAATTTCATGAATTGAGAACAAAATAGGAATGACGAAAGTGTTATCCTGCAGAAAAAATTGCAACTCATGAATTTATAGTAAACAAGGTCACATGCATCAGCCAACACACTGTGGACGTCCAAGAAGCTCGAAATGTTACGTCTTGAAATCATCCTTGCCGGAAAAATCATGTCGACATTGCACAAGTTTTCAACATCTGACCACGACAAGTAGTCTCCGACCACAACATAGGAATGCTTTCCTCCTCCTCCTCCATTTTTACAAGAATCACTAATATTATTAGTTTCTATGTAGAGAGGAGATTTTACTGGGTTTTCACAACTCAAAAACACTACTAATTTATTTTATTTTATTTTATTTTATTTATTTATTTTTATAAGATAAAAAACACTACTATTGAATCCTTAATATTGTAATCTAATGTATTAGTAAAGTTGTCAGGAGTTAGAGAATGAAGAGGAAGAGTGGAGCAATTATTCCTCTGTATTCCCACATCCACCAGACTGATACGGTGGCTGCTGTAGTTGATAGCCTGCACGTAGTATTTACCCTATAACAAGTATAGTAGTGTCTGATTATTCTCGCACTCAAGTTCCATATACATAATTCCACGGTTGTCGTGTGGGTCGGATTTAAGTCGAAAGGGCAAGGTGATGTTATGGATATCTCCACAAGAAGAATAAGGATTGTTCTTGCGTTGGAGTTGCTGCTGATTTTGATCATTATTACCATTACAACAACAATTTACACAAAAGAGGACAAGAACAAGAACGTGAACGTGAACAAGGAGGACCCTGTAACTAGCAAAGAACAACTTTCCACTAAACATATGGAGGTTGTTTAACATGGAAACAAGACCTTTGATTTGTATTGGTTTGGCGACAAGAGTAGACCGGAGACTAGTGAAACCTTAAAAAATTGATTACTTTTAATCTCCAATTTTGATGGAACAATAAAATTGAAACCTTAAAAAAGTGATTAGTGTCCCAAAATTGATTATTTTTAACCTCCAATTTAGGCGAAATGACTAAATTAAAATTAGACTTGAACTATATGGACCTAATTATTTAAATTGAAATTATAAAAATTAAAGTAAAATTTGAGTTAAACCATAGAGGTGAAAAGTGTAATTAACTAATATTTTTTTAACAATGTACACTGCAATAACTTCCACAACTTTTTTATCCATAATTTTTGAGTAGTGCTATTGTATCCCAAAAATTAGACTTTTCTTACATCCAAATAATGTGGCAATGTATTTAAATATCTAAAGTAACTCTTTCTCTTTTATATGTTCTCATATCATCAGTTAATCATCTCATTTACATATCACTATAATTGAAAAAATAAATTTATAAATCATTTTCTTAATTCCCCTAGCCGCTGCTGGCCACATTTTCGTCAACCATTTGTCCACTGACTTTATGAAAATAATGACAATGCAAAAATAAATAAAAAAATCAAAATTCAACTTCTTACACACTACCACTGACCCTAGCCGCTGCCGGCCACATTTTCGTCAACCATTTGTCCACTAACTTTTTGACGATAATGACAATGCAAAAATAAAAAAAAATCAAAATTCAAGCATGTGAGGGATCTGAATTTGTCCCATATTGGTTCGTTAAAAAGTCTTGACTCACCTTATAAGTGTGTCATATTCATAAACTTTTAAGAGGTCTTTTCAAGTAAAGAAAGAACAAAACTGTGCACACCCCCATCATACAAAACGGATAATATCTTAGTGCATGCTATGATAGTAGAGTGGTCCACACAAATGGCACCATCTGTGGGAAACCTAGCTCCACCACGTGGATCCACACGCTTGGGGGCTAATGTAGAGAGTGTGTGCCCTGCGGTACAAAGCGAATAATATCTTGGTGCGTTCTATGACAGTTGGGTGCCCTGCACAACGTAGAAGAATCTACTGACTTTATGACAATAAAAAAAATAATAAAAAAACAAAACAAAATCCAATCAGAAGGATCATAACATAAAGCCAAGAATCCAAAATCCAAATAGATAATACCAAAATGATGAATTGATTTTCCAGGAGGAAGAAGATGCAAACAGAGCGGTTAAATATGATTTCTATTGGTAACATATAGGCAGGCTGAATCAAACAAAAGCTCGTATGAATAGCAGAATAGTAAATCTCAACTTAAGGCACAACAATTGAAAATAATTTGACTAATCAACACAGAACAACAAAAATCGAGAAAGTTTAGGGTTCATACAAAATCAGCACATGATACATTTATTAAATTTTTAAAACAATAATGCTCTTATATATTAATTTCATTTGCACTTTGACACTAAAATAAGGGAGCCAAAGTGTAAATTAAATTACTAAATAAAAGTATTATTATCTAAAAAAATAATAAGTTTGTCATTTATTTTACAAATGATCTGATTCCTTTAAAATCCCTAACATAAGGAGTTAAGTATATCAAGAAAAGCAGTGCATAGAAGAGCTCCACCGAGAGACTGTCCCTTTACGCCGCCGGAAAATCTCAGCACCACCAGCTCCGCCGCATCGACATCCACAAGATACCAGGTTTCATATGGTGGTGCGCAAAAGTGAAGGTCAGGGTGGATAGAACCCTGTATTTCGGCGAAGACAAGGTCGATATGGAGTGGTAGGTCCTGTTCACACTATTTTCGTCGACGATATTCCGGATGCAATGAATCCGAAAGGCTTATTCACTATGTTCTCAAACTTTGGTGTGGTCAAAGATGTTTTCATCCTTGACAAAAGGAGGAAAGCGACGAAAACCAGATTTGGATTTGTTAGATATGGCTGTTCGGTTGCAGTAGGGATTGCAATCCAGAAAGCTAACGGAGTATGGTGTGGTGACAAAACTTTGAAGGTGAAAAAGGCAGAATTTGGGAAAGAGAAGGATATGTCAAACATAAGACCTGGGGTACAAAAACCAGGTGGAGGAACAAGTTTTCTTAGTGCTGGTTCTGGAGGGAGAAGATCCTATGCTGAGGTGCTTAAAGGTGGGAAGATTGATAGTGGTAATAACATTAGTATCAAAGTAGAGGAATATGTTGTTGGTTGGTTACTTCTGACTGCAGTTATTAAATGTAAACCTCATTGTAGATTTTAAGAGTTCAAAACTGAATGCCATAACAGAGGTCATTAGGATATACAGCTTAGAGAAGGTGGAGGAAGAAATGCATTTATCACTTTTAAATCACAAGTAGAATTACAGCAAGTATTGAAGAACCCTGGTGAGTGGCTACTGGAATGGTGTGATGCAATCACTCAGTGGAAGAAAGGTATGCGGTTAGATTATGAAAGATTAGTTTGGTTAAGTTGTTTCGGTATGCCTCCAAATTTTTGGAATGTTACTAATTTTCGCAAAATTGCAGATGCATGTGGGAAAGTTGTTCAGCTTGATAATAATGTAATAAGCATGGAGTCTCTGAAGTGTGGTAAAATTAGAATTTGTACTACTCAATTGGAACGTATTGATAAGTTGGTTATTCTGGAACGTGATGGAAGTTCCTACCCTGTTCGTGTGGTCGAGGTTGGGGAGTTGTCAACAGAATCCATGGATGGTGGTGATCGAAGTTCTACAGTGCCTCATGGCATTAGGAAGGAGGGTGATGACGTGAGAATTATTGTGGATGATGTGGAAAGAAGCCTTGACATGGCAAACGGTAAAAAGATTTCTGAGGGGTTGGTTGGGTCTGCCTACAATCACATGTGTAACTCAGCTTCCATATCAGTAGTTAATGAGACCGTTGCAGAGATGGGAAGTTGTGATCATGCTCTGGCTCATTCAGTCCCCAATGTAAATGTGCAAGCATCTTTATTAAGGGTGGCTGAAGGGAGTGAAAGGCAAGGCGTTCAGGTGCAACCATCACCTACTGGGCCTAATGGATTTATTAGAAGTTTAAGTGCAGGTCATATTAATAGGCCCAATATATTTTTGGAAGTAGTTCTGGATCAAGCCCAGTTTGATGGGAAAAGTATGGGGCATGAGATTGATAAGGCCATTCCTATTGTGGAGGGCAACCAGAATGTAGAAGATGAGGATAATGTTAGTACAGGGGATGAGTCCAGCCCAAGTGAGGAAGAGGGGGAAGTGGATCAACCAGGTATTTATGATTGTGATTTTAGTGTAGAAGCCAAACAACATGGAAGAAGAGAGCAGGGTAAATTCGGGAGGAAAAAAAAAATAAGGGGATCCCTTTCAGGAATGGTTTCCAAAGGGGTGCCCTTGTTCATGTAGTTGCTTTGGCGTCTTCATCATCTTTATCCATCAGTAATAATTTTTGTAAGCAAAGGAAAATTAGAAAAGAAGCAGTGGCTACCGTTCAATTGGGTAAGGATCTGGGCTTGGAAATGAATGGGCTAGAGGCTGAAGTTGAGGAGCGAGTAATACAGCTGGAACTGGAAGATATGAATAGAGCTAAGGCAAAGGAAAATCAGAAAAGGAAAATCAGAAAAGAAGCAGAGGATACCGTGCAGTTGGGAAAGGCTCTGGGCTTGGAAATGAATGGGCAGGAGGCTGATGTAGTGGAGCGAGTAATTTGATTGGAACTTGAAGATATGAATAGAGTCAAGGCAAAAAGGGTGGAGCCAAGTGCTTAGTTGTAGCATTTGGTGGGTGGTTCTAGTGCTAAGTAGTTTCCTCATGAAAATTCTATCCTGGAATGTAAGAGGGCTGGGGAGGGCTGATAGAAGGCAAAGGATTAAGGAATTTTTTAGGCTGAAACAGGTGGATATGGTTTTGCTGCAAGAAACAAAACGATCTAGTCTAGATGGAAGTTTTGTTAAGTCTTTGTGGCCCACTGATTTAGTGGAATATATGAATGTAGATGCAGATGGCAGTGCGGATGGGCTCCTTTGTGTCTGGAACCCCTTGATTTTTTCATTAAAGGACTGTTGTTGTTCCAGAAATTTCATCCTTTTGGCAGGTATTATGCACTCTTCAATTAACTGTGTTATTGGAAATGTATATGCTCCTAATGAAGATTCCAATAGGAGGGGGTTATGGGATATCCTCTCTAATTTGAAGCCTTTGTTCCCTAATCCTTGGTGCCTAGGGGGCAATTTTCATGAAGTCAAAAGTATTAGTGAAAGAAAAGGGTGTGTTAGAAAGGATAGAGGCATGGTTAAGTTTGGAAACTTCATTAATAATCTGAAATTTGTGGATATCCCAATGTTAGGTAGGCTATTCACATGGGGCAACTCACATAGCTGGAGTAGAATTGATCAGTTTTTGGTTAACCCTGAGTGGTTAGAATGGTTCAGATATAAGGTTTGGGGATTACCTAGACTTTTTTCTGACCATTGTCCCATTTTGATGATGGTTGATGCCAGGGATTGGGGCCCTAAACCCTTCAAGTTCATCAATGCTTGGGTGTTACATCCTAATTTTCTTGATGTAGCCAAAACAGCATGGGAATCAACAATTGTTCATGGTTGGACCAGTCATGTAATCATGGAGAAGCAGAGAGCTTTAAAAATGGTTCTGAAAAAATGGAATGTGGAAGTGTTTGGGGATGTTGAATCAAAATTGTCAGAAGCTGAAAGTGCTATACACTCTCTGGATTTACAATCTGAGTTGAGGGGATTGACTGAGGAGGAAGAGGGTAGAAGAAAGGAGCTACTGGGTCAAATTTGGAAGCTTAGAAAAAGAAAGGAATGGTTGTGGGTGCAAAAATCCGGAATGAACTGGGCTTTGAAAGGAGACAGAAATACGAGATTTTTTCATCTTATGGCCACTAAAAAACATAATAGAAACTCGATTGCATCTCTAATGGTTAATGGGGTTGAGGTGGAGGAACCAAGTGAAGTCAAACAAGCAGTGTATGTTAACTTCCAGGATTCATTTTCTGAACATTGGAGGCTGAGGCCAAGAATTGGAGGAGATTTTAAGAAGATTGATGCTATCCAAGCAGAGGCTATTTTGGAGAGAGAATTTACAGAGGAAGAAGTTTGGGGTGCTATAAAAGACTATGATGGGAACAAAGCTCCAGGCCCGGATGGTTACAACATGATGTTTTTTCAAAAAGGGTGGAAATTCTTGAAAGGCGACATTATGAAGTTCATGAAGGAGTTTTATAGTAATGGTAAATTGGGCTATGGGGTAAATTGTTCTTTCATTTCTCTTATCCCCAAAAAGGAGAATCCTAGCTCTCTTCTTGAGTTTAGGCCTATTAGCTTGATAAGTTCTCCATATAAGGTGTTGTCCAAAGTTTTGGCCAACAGAATTAGGCTAGTTCTGCCTTCTGTCATTGATAAGGCTCAGTCTGCTTTTGTAGGGGGTCGAAACATTATGGATGGTGTGCTTATAGCCAATGAGGTGGTGGATTGGTGGAAAAAATCGAAGAAGAAGGGCCTTATTCTTAAATTGGACTTTCAAAAAGCATACGATACTGTTAATTGGAATTGCTTGTTGCAAATGCTTTCTAGTTTTGGTTTTGGTTCAAGATGGATTTGATGGATGAATGAGTGCATGGAATCTGCTAGAATTTCCATTTTGGTGAATGGATCCCCTTCCGCGGAATTCTGTCCACAAAAAGGGTTAAGACAGGGTAATCCTCTGTCCCCGTTCTTGTTCAATGTTATTGCAGAAGGTCTGAACATTCTGCTATCAAGGGCCAAGGAGTTGGGGTTTATAAAAGGTGTGGTCGTGGGTAATAGAGCGGTTAATGTGTCCCATCTCCAGTTCGCTGATGACACTATTATATTCTGTGAGGCTGAGTGGGCAGAAATCATCGCAATCAAACGCATTTTACGGTGTTTTGAAGTGGTATCGGGGCTGAAGATAAATTTTCATAAAAGTATGATCTGCGGGGTCGGAGTCGAGAGTGGGTTGGTGGAGGAGTTTGCAAAAACACTAAATTGTTTGAGTCACAAATTACCTTTAAAGTATCTTGGTATGCCTCTTGGTGCCAATCCTCGTAGGAAACAAACATGGCAGCCTGTGGTGGATCGGTTTAAAAAGAAATTATCTGGGTGGAAAGGTAGGCTGCTGTCATATGCTGGTAGGGTCACACTTATCAAATCTGTCTTGTCTTCTTTGCCAGTTTATTATATGTCTTTGTTTAAGATTCCAGAGTGTGTTGCTAAACAACTTGATAAGATTCAAGCTAGGTTCTTGTGGGGAGGGGATGAATCTAAAAGGAAAATACATTTGTTAAAATGGAAAGAGGTCCAGCTGAGTAAGAAGCAAGGTGGCCTTGGAATAAGAGATATTAGGTTGTTGAATTCATGCTTGCTTCTCAAGTGGTGGTGGAGATATGCCTTCGAAGACAAGGCTTTGTGGAAATCTGTGGTTTGCGCTAAATATGGGGTATCGGGGGGTCGATGGTTTCCTCCAGTGCAGGATTTGGTTTTAGTTTCTTCTATTTGGAGAGATGTTCTGGATGTGTCATTTTTAAACCCTTATTTGTTTAACTTTTTTCGGGAAAATGTGGTGATTAGGATTGATGATGGGTGCAGGGTAAATTTTTGGGTTGACATTTGGTTGGGATCAACAAGTCTCAAAGCCCAGTTTCCAAGGTTATATCAGCTGACTATAGATAAGGAGATAAATTTGAAGGACCAGATGTATCGCAGAATTAGTAATAACTATTGGTGTTTCAATTTTAGAAGGCCCCTATTCGGATGGGAAGAAGAGGAGATGATTAGGTTGCAAAGTTTGCTGGGTGTAGGTCCCAGCCTTGATGTTAATCTAAGGGATTCAATTCAGTGGAAGGCTGAGCAGTCAGGAACCTTTAAAGTTGGCTTTGTGTATAATTGGTGCCAAAATAGAGCTGGGCCTGCCTTAGGTAATTCAGAGCTGGTTTGGAATAATTTTGCTCCTCCTAAGGCCAAATTCATTTCTTGGCTTGCTTGGCGGGGTAGGTTGAAAACATCTGATTTACTAAGTAGAGTTGGAGTTTTGAGAGGCCCTATGAATTTATGTTGTGTGCTGTGCAAAGCTGAGGAGGAGACTTGCAACCATCTTCTTGTGTCCTGCTCCTTTGTGTGGCGTGTTTGGTCTAACATCATGGCATGGTGGGAAATTCAATGGGTGTCACCAGGTTCTTTCAAAGGTTTGATGTTCTGGTGGTTGGGGTGGAGGCTTAAGAAAAAGGTAAAGGAGGTTTGGCGGGTTGTTTTTATTTCGGTCGTTTGGTCCTTGTGGATATATAGGAATGATTGTATTTTTAATAATGTTCACCCTGATGTTGATGCTTTGTCTGAGCTTATTAAAAATAGAGTGGCCATGTGGTTCAAAAATTCCGATTTGGGGTGTTGCTACTCCATCCAAGAGATAGTGTCAAATATAAAATGGGTGAGACATATGTCTTAAGTTCAGAGGAGGCTCTGCTGTTATTGTGTCAAGGTGGGCTGTTGTGTGATGCTCCTGCTCAGATTTGGATGATTGCTTACATTGCTGCTGCTGGAAGTGAAAAATTATTTTTCTGGGGTGGCGCTGCTGATATGGGCTGCAGCTTCCTCTAATGCTAATGTTTTTCAGCTACTAGTGTAGAATTTGGTGGTGCTCAGGTCTACTGAATGGTGCTCAGGGCGACTAAATGTGCTTAGGGCTGATGTTGATTGCTGTTGTTTGTTTCTTTTGGTCATACTGTTATATGGTCTTGCTCTCAAGTCTGCTGAAAGGTGCTTTCAGATTTGCTGTGTTGGTGTTTGACTTTCAGGGGTGCTAAATATGGTGATGTTGTTGTTATCACTGGTCTTGATCTGAACTGATATTTATTCTGCTGTGCTGGGGGTTGTCCTGCTGGGGTTGTTCTGGTAGTGTTGGTTGGAATCTCTCCAACTGTGCAGGATCTGGTTGATAATATTGGTCTGCCAAGAATCCTATTATTTGATTTGGTGGTTGTTTCAGTTGTTTAGGGTTTGCTGTGTTTGTTGCTATGATCAGGCCTGAAGAGCTGCTGCAAGTTTGGCTGTTCTGTTATGGTTTATTTTTGTCTGTGGCAGTTCTGGTATGTGCAGGTTCGACAGGTTCTATGGGATGATAAAATAATGGTGATAAAATGGTGTTTGGGGGGTCTGCTATAGTGTTGGCCTGTTGGAAACTCAATGGTTATTTGGAGCGTACTACTAAAATTTGGAATGTTGTTTTGTATTGTCTTTGATCTGTTTTGGTTAGTTTTCTGGGTGAGGTTGTCTTGGTTTTGTAGTTGGGTTCTCACCAACTTGTGATGGTGTGCTAGCATATGATTGAGCGGTCTTATTGGTGCCAACCTAGTTAGGATTGATTAGGTTCGCTATGATGCTTCTTGCACTCATCCTCCTGTTTCTTGATTGTTGTATTAGTTTTCTGTTTTATCAATAAAGTTCATTTTCTTTGCCAATCAAAAAAAAAGTATATCAAGATAACACTTAAATTGTTGAGTTTAAAGTGTATTTTTTTTTTTTATATAGAAAAAGTTGAGTTCAAAGTTTAGGAAGGAAAAACATAAATAAATCATAGTTTAAAAGAATTTACTCTAATTTACCAAATTATCAAATATCTCCAAATTTTAATATAAAAAATAATGATAAACTTATCACCCCAATGTGCATAACCAACAAAATACTTGTCCAACTTATGACTAAGGTTTTGTTTGGAAACATGTTAAAGCAATCAAAGGTTCAACACGGTTTCATTTGTCGTCTCCACCCAAAGCACCGTAATCATAAAAAAAAAAAATTAAGAGAAAATCTCATTTAAGTGGAATGTAGAAAAAAAAATATCAAATTAACGAATAACTTTGCAACGGTAAAACATAAATTTTTAAACTTTTTCATGAATTTATTATTATTTTTCCAACATTACACTGACATGCTATTCCCCAAATATTAAAGTCCACTAACTAATCAAACAAGTTAATTAAAAGTTGCCAGGATTATTAAACAAGAGACATATTTACTCATTTACAAATGCAACAAGAGTACGTAAATATTGACTAAATATTTTATTGAAAAAATCACAACTGTGATAATTATTTTTTTTTTTTAGATTCATATGAAATCAACACAGAAGAACAGAGTTTATACACTGCTAAGGGAAGGGATATTAGTCCCCCTTGCTATTGGCAAAAACCATATCTGCTACAAGAAAGGAAAGGATAGAGCTAGGTGGTTCATTAAGGAATACAAGGTGATCAGTTTGGTTGACTCCAAGATTGGCTAGAGCATCAGCACAAGTATTTGCTTCTCTCGAGGTGTAATGGATGGTGTAGTTGCATCTTCGCACCAAGAAGGTGGCATCCTCAACCAGAGCTCTGTAAGGGAAGTTGCTGCCAGCCCCTTCCTAGATAAGCTGCATGGCAATTTGGGAGTCAGTCTCTATAGCTATGTTGGCCAGCCCTTTTTGCATTATGATTGTCAGCCCCCTGTAAATACCCCAGAGTTCGGCCTCCAAGCTGGTGCAATTCCCTAGATATCCATGGTATCCCCACACCCAGGCACCCGTCTCATCCCGTAGCAATCCTCCATACCCCGATTGGCCAGGGTCGCCTTTGGAACAACCATCAGTATTTAGCTTCAAATTACCTGCAACAGGAGCAAGCCAATGAGTTAGTTTTGGTTCAGAATAGTGAGGATGAAGGGGGTTCATGAAAGCTTCCTGAATCTGTTCTGCATACTGAAGAATGCGAGTTGTAACAAGGGATGCAGGCTAAATATGGTGGTCGAACACCTCTTTGTTCCTGTCCTCCCAGATGTGCCAAATGGTAGTTAGGAAAATTATTGCCCCGGCAGATTAGCCATCTTAATTGGGCTGTGCATGTTTGTTTTTAGCCAAACAGGGACGGCCTTCCTATGTTCTTCTTGCCACCAGTTAATATCTTGCAAATTCAGCCACACAGCTTTAGCTTTGGGGCATCCTCTAAGAAATTGTGCCATATCTTCTGTATGGCCATGGCATCTCTTGCAGATGTCGGAATCTGTAAGATTTCTAGACAGCCTCATTTGGTTTGTGAGTAATCTACCATGCATGGAAAGCCAAAGGAAGCATTTGAGCTTTTGAGGTGCTTTAATTTTCCATATCCATAACCAATCTATCCCATCTTCATCCTGTTTAGTAAGGGCATTATAGGCTATTGAAGAAGAGAAGTGACCATTAGCAGTCCCTTGCCAAGAAGGAGTGTCCATGTAGGTCACATATCTGGGTCGATATATGCTAAGAATGTTAGCTTTGTCTTGTTGGGTGAGCAAGTGCTGGATGGGGTTCAGATCCCATTGTCCTTCATCATTAATTATGGAACTAACTTTCATAGTAGCATCAAACTGAAGCCCTTGATAACTATTGCACAGTGGCTGAGTGCCACACCACCAGTCAAACCATAAAGAAATTTTCTCCCCATCTCCCACAATCCATTTGATGTTGTCCTCAAGAACTGTCCTATTATTGATTATACTTTTCCATGTTAGAGAAGCATTCCTCTGTTTAGGCCAATTGGAGATGGAGTGGTGTTGGAGGTATTTGGAAGAAAGGATTTTGCACCAGAGAGTATCAGCATTGCTAATAAGTTTCCAACCCAATTTGGAAATTAAGGCGGAGTTTTGGTCCCTAGATTTCCTAATGCCCAACCCACCATATTTTTTACTCTTGCAAACTTGATTCCAATTCAGAAGGTGAACTTTCTTAACATTATCAGTGCTGCCCCAGATAAAATTTCTATTTAAGCTATCAAGTTTGTCACAAACAGATCTGGGAATTTCCATGGTTTGCATAATGTGGTTGGGAATGGCAGAGGTAACGGATTGCACAAGGGTAATACGGCTAGCAAAGGAGAGGGTATTGGCTTTCCACCCAGTAAGCCGGTTAGTGACCTTCACTATGATGTCTTTGATGTGGTTTCTACTGATTCTACTATGCAGGACAGGAGTGCCTAGGTATTTACCTAGGTCATTGGTAAGGCCTATGCCACTTTGGTAGCTTAGGGATAGTGCTTCACCCCTAGGAATATTGGAGGAAACAAAAAGTTTGGACTTTTGAAGATTAATTTTCTGGCCAGAAATACCACAAAATTCATTTAAGACTTCCATAATACACTCGCAATTTCTAGTGTTGGCTTTAGCAAAAAGGATGAGATCATCAGCAAAGAAAAGGTGAGAGATAGGAATGCTGTGTCTAGCAGCTTTAAGGCCCTTCCAATCTCCAGTCTGGGTTCTGATTCTAATCATGTTAGAGAGATTTTCCATACAAAGCACAAACAAGTAGGGGGATAGGGGGTCACCTTGTCTGAGACCTCTCCCAACACTTATGTTTGGAAGACTCTCACCATTCCAAATGATAGAAGAATTAACATTAGAAACACAATTCATGATGAGAGAAATCCAGTCAGAATTAAGGTGGAATTCCTTAAGGGTGTGATGCACAAAATCCCATGAAATAAGGTCATAGGCTTTCTCGAGATCAATTTTAAAGACCATACCACCAGTCTTTCCTTTTTTATGCCTAAGGGTATGGATAATCTCCTGGGTAATAATAACATTATCAGTAGTGGTTCTACCAGGTATAAAACTGCTCTGATTGGGGCTTATAAGGTCAGGGAGCAGAGGTCGAATCCTATTGACAATGATTTTGGAGATAATCTTATAGGTCACATTACACGGGCTTATGGGCCTAAAGTGCCTGATGGTTTCAGGGTTCGGCAACTTAGGAATGAGGACAATTTGGGTAGCATTCACCTCCTCTGGTATGCTTTTGGTATTAAAACATTGTTGGGCAAAAGCACAGACAGAGGGTCCCACAATTTTCCAGTTGTGATGGTAGAAGATAGCTTGTAGACCATCAGTCCCTGGGGCTTTAAAAGCCTTAATGCTTCTGATGGCATGCCAAACCTCTTGATTAGTGATAGGTTGTTGCAGGTACTGATTATCCTCCCTAGTGATCCAAGTGGAGTTGATACCCCGCCAATGATCTGGAATAACAATTTCCCCTTGTTTAAAAAGATTACTAAAAAAGAGTTGTATGTGACTTTTGATGTCCTTCGGATTTGACAACCAGTTGCCAGAATCGTCTTTGAGCAAATTGATTTTCAGTTTTCGGCGTTTGTTAAGAGTGGTGATGTGGAAAAATTTGGTATTGAGGTCACCCAAAGTGATCCATTTGACTCTAGATTTTTGAAACCAGATAAGTTCTTCTTGGAAAAGAGTTGAATTATATTGTTGAATGAGGTCTTGTTCTAAAAGGAAGAGATTATGAGAATAATTATGGGTCTGAGCTTTTTGGATGCCCTCTATACGAGCCAGCAGGGATCTCTTTCTTTTAAAAACATTGCCAAAAACTTCTTTGTTCCAGGTTTTAACATTTTGAGTGAATTCAGAAATAGCCCCACAAGATTGGTAGACATATTAGCCCAAGATTGTAACACAACATCAGAAAAACTAGGATGACACAGCCAGGCTGCTTCAAACCGAAAAGGCCTATTTCTAGGATTAGAGGGGTGCATACCTTGGGTAAGGACAATGAGAGGAGAGTGATCAGAATATGTTCTGGGCATTGTCCTCACTGTGCCTTCCGGGAATAATGCCCTCCATTTGTCATTGCCCATGGCTCTGTCAAGACGCTCCATGGTGTTAGCTAGTCCTCTCCTATTGTTAGACCAAGTGAGTCTAGGACCGACACTACCAAGATCAATGAGATTACAGTTATTAATTTTTTCTGCAAATTTCTGGGCTCTGTTGAGGTTGTAATTGGTGGAGAAGCTTCTTCGTTTGGAGCTATTGGTGACGTCATTGAAATCCCCTGCTACTAGCCAAGGTTGCTCCATGTTGTTAGCCGTTTCTTCAAGGTTATCCTAGAGATCCTTCCGTAAAGAAGCATTTGGGCTGGCATAAACAGCAGAAAGGATCCACTCTTCATAGTCCTCTTTATGGACAGTAGCTTGAATAACTTGATTAGTAGCGTGTGAGGCTCTAACCGTGACTTGAGTTGTATCCCATAGAAGCCAAATGCCGCCCGATCTTCCCACCGGATCCACAATAGTTGCAGCCGTAAACCCCATATTAGAGAAGAAATTACCCATAGAGCTATAAAGGACTTTAGTTTCCGTAAGGATGAGAATAGATGGGTGGTGAGATTTGATGAGCTCACGCATGTTGCGTTTGAAGGCATTATTGCCAGCCCCTCGGCAATTCCAGAACATCAGTGAGAGAGAATCCATACGAGGGTAGTGGGGAAGAGGATCAGTAACCAGGGCCTTGATGATACTACGGATTCGTCTGTGGTCTTGGTCCTGTGATCTCATGGACGCCATCTGAACTGAGTGATTGGGGAACACTACACTGTGGTTCCAGCATGGTTCTATCCTCAGTCGTATTTGTTCGATCCACCAAACCGTAGCGACGAGGTTAATTACTTCTTTCCCGGGATCTAGTAATAGACTCAGCGGGTGGTTCACCATCCTGTGTGATGATACCTCTAGCCTTATGGTCTCTTCGATCTCTCTGGTTGGATCCGGGGTCGGGAGGTTTGCGCTGCTTAGTGGTTGAGGCTCCATCACTGCTTGCTAAGGTGATATCTGGGGGTAGTGGGATAGGTGGGGGATATGGGGAAGGGTCCTCAGGAAGATCTATCATGGAGATTTCTGGAGATTTAGTATCTGTACTCAAAGGACTGGGGTTAGCTTGCATCAGAACAATAGACTGATGGCTATAAGGGACCTGGGGTAGAGTGTCCTCGCCTTTATCTGTGGACGCCGTAGGGGAAAGCTGAACTTGTTGACTTAGTGAGCTGGGGTGGGTGAAGTCTTGGGGAGATTTGGCAGTGGGCTTGTTGGGACTCGCTAGGGTGGAATTGGACAGGCTAGGGGCTTCCTTTTCTAAGCCCAATCGTGTTGTTTTCTTTCCACGAGATGTATCCTCCTCCTGTTGGATGCCTTTGCCCAATTCGATGAATCTATTGGTGTTAGAGCTTGGTCCAGTAGGTTGTACCTTTCTATAGCTTGTGGGCTTATGAGTCCGTTTAGTCACCACCATCCAAGGACCGTAGGTAACATCTTCTGACTGAGCTGGGTGTAGGTTGCTGGTACTCTTGTTGGAAATAGCCGTTTCTTGAGCAGTGGGCCGGAAACGACTAGTTGGCCTTCCTCGGACGGCGATGAACTCCAATGAGGCTCTTGAGGTTTGGGGTTGGCAGCTTGATATTTGCAGAATTCTTTCCGGTGATCTATCCTGCCACAGAAAAAACAAAATGAATGGATGGATTCATACTCTATATTATAACTTTTCTTACCTAATAGGAATCGGGGGCATAGAGGCTTGCGCAGATCCACTGCAATACAGACCCGTGCAAATCGGCCTCTGGTAGCCATGGCTGTAGTCAGATCAATCTTCAGTGGCTTTCCAATCTGTTTAGCAATTGCATATAGGACCTGCTCTTGAAAGTATTCTATCGGAAGCTCCAGAAACCTAACCCAAACGGCGGTAGTGGTTTCAAAAGCTTCCGAGGCCTTGAAATCAGGTTCCCATTTTCGTACAGTAAGATAGTGGTCCATGATGACCCATGGCCCTCCTGAATAAACATGTGCACAATCATCCAAAGAGGAAAATTTAAACAGAAAATAATTGTTACCTAGGTCAATGGCGTTAAAGTCTTCTTGTAAGCCCCATAGATTCCTTACTCTGGTGCAGAGCATTTTATACCCAATACTTTTCCCTAACAGGCGAACTATCAAAGCATTTGCCCAGGGCTTGCGAATTTGTTCCAGCAATCTCTTAGGTAGACGGATTTGGGGAACGCGTGAATGGGTTTGATGGGAGTGGCTATCCTGAATTTGGGTATCACCCTCGGGCTCCTCCTCGTCCGCAGAAAGAGAGTCCATGTTATCATCAAAGTAGAAATCAGTGTGTTTAGGTGCTGCTAATGTGTCTTTGAATGATTTTTGCTTCTGACCCTCTAACTGTGGGGTTTGGCCAATATGCACAGCAGGCGAGACTGAGGAGGACGAGGTAGGAACTTCGGCCATAGCCGTATCCACAACCTCAGAAGCCTCCTTGCTTTTGATTTTCTTGGTGCTGCGCACCAAATGGTCCTCCTCCTCTGGAGATTTGGTGATCGGGGCTGGGTTGAAGGGAGTATCGTTGCTCATGCTAGAGAGAGAATTCACTTTTTTATCAGCCATTAAGAGTAGACTCTACAACTGTGATAATTATTCAAACTACAATGTTTATTTGATCTCTATTGTTTTAAAGTAAATAATTAGGTCTTTACATTTTAAATTTACTTTTAATTCAATCTTTCTGTTCGTTTAAACTATAGATTAAAATTAATGATTTTTAGACATTTGTTAGTCTGTTGAAGCGTACATGTAGAAAAAAATTAACAAAAATTTGGATAAAATGACCAAATAGAGAATGGACTTAAAGTGTATAGATTAAATTATTCAAATTGAAACAATATGGACTAAAATAAATTTTAGTTCAAACTATAAGGGTGAAATGTATAAATTACCCTTGGAAAATTTGACTTTATCCTCTTATGGTTTTGCCCATATGCACTTTACCACCAATTATTTTGAAAATAGTTATGTAAACCCCATGTGGTTGGTAGAATAAAGAGCACCGTCAAGCCAGCCAATAATTTAAGCAAAAATATTAAAATACCCTTATACATAAATAATCTCGTTGTACAGACCACGTGTATTTCCGTCAATTTTTTCAAACGCAAAATTTACTTTAATCCCTGTTATTTACTCTGTGTGATTTACCTTTTGACATTTAAAAATGAGTACACAATCCCTTTAATGTCCCAACACATGTTTCAAACTTGTTAAGTTAGACAAAATGCACTTTAATTCACAAGCACATAAAATTTATGTGATTATTTTTAAATGATAGGTAGTAAACCACACATAGGCCACATCATAAGGGGCAATGTGAAATTTGCAATTTTTTTTTTTTTTCAAGTTCTCTTCTTATCCCCAACTCGACACGCAAACAACACTATTAGCAGAGTCCTTAGAATTTTGTTTCAGACAGTTCCATAGCAATAGATGGCCATTTTCCAAATTATCTCTTGTTCTTCTTGGTCATAGCACCAATGGCTGCAGCAGGAGAACAAGATGAAGAGTGCATACCAACAAGTTGCAGTAAACATGACAGCCCTAAAATCCGATTCCCATTCCGGCTAAAAGGGTATCACCCCAACCACTGTGGGTATCTGTAGACACCCCATTTTTGACCGTCCTCAAGACTTGGACGTCACCGTTTGAACACTCGGTGATTATCCATGTTTGTGTTCATCTCGAGTTCCCGGAGGCCTTGGCAGCGCGCCTCGCCTCAGGACCTCTTGACTCGACTGCTTCGTGTTCGGTTTTGGCACCAAACACCTGTGTTTTTGCCTTGAAGGGCAGGGAATGGCTTGTTGGCCATCCTCACACCTCATCGGCCCTCCCTTATCATCACCGGCTGCACATGTTTGCCACCGGCCATTGTTTCTTAAAAATAATGGCCGGTCGGCATTATGTTTAGCCAACTGGCACTTTATTGTGCCGATGACCTATTTGGTTGGCCGAGACCTCTTCTTGAGGGGAGTTTGAACCTTTTGAACCCCCTGTTTTAGCTTCTTGAGGAAGCTTGACCCTTTTGAACCCTTGGTTCTAGCTTCTCCAAGAAGCTTGAACCTTTTGAACTCTTGGTTTAGCTTCTCCAAGAAGCTTGAACCTTTTGAACCCTTGGTTTTAGCTTCTTGAGGAAGCTTGAACCTTTTGAACCCTTGGTCTTTAGCTTCTTGAGGAAGCTTGAACCTTTTGAACAGTTGGTTTAGCTTCTCCAAGAAGCTTGAACCCTTCTAAGCTTTCAAGAGAAGCTTGCACCTCTTGACCCTTTTGCCTAGCTTCTCCAAGAAGCTTGGCTCTTTTGTCTAGCTTCTCCAAGAAGCTTGGCCTTCTTGGCCCTTTTGCTCCAAGCTTCCAAGAGAAGCTTGACTCCCTTGAACCCTTGTCAAGCTTCTAAGAGAAGCTTGACCCATTTACTTAGCTTCCCTTGGAAGCTTGCCCCCTTTGACCCTTTTTTGTGTTAGCTTCTCTAAGAAGCTTAGGACCTTGTCTTGCTCTATATATAGAGAACCTCTCCACCATTTTCAAGTGTTAGAAAATCTGATATATATAAAATATATATCACTCTCTCTCTATATCTCTCTACATTTGTATGTGTTAGAGTGCTCCAAAGTGAGTGATTCTTGGCCCCTTTGCACCACAACTCCCAACCACACCTCTCCACCACCAACCTAAGCTTCTTGGAGGGTCTTGAGAGGTCCTAAGGAGCTGCATTCTTGGTCCACAAGCTGCTGGAACCGTAGCCTTGAAGTAGTTAATCAAGGGTGAGTTTTTAAGTCTTAAATCATCCTTTCTTGCACACACTTTTAGCCTGTCTTGAAGGCTGTTTTAGGCTTTGTCATAAACTGAAAAAAGTCTTGTTTTTGAGTGCTTTAAATATTTGTTTAAGGTCACTTTGTCGTTTGGGATTGTTTGACCCATCTTAGGCCTTGTTTGGCCCCATTTTGTGCTATTTTTGGTGAGCTTCGGGACCACCTTGTTTGGGCCTCCTCACCACTGAAATCTTGAGGGATTTCAGTGGTGAGGATGGTGGTTTAAGGTCCTAAGAAGGAGAGGGCCATCCCCTCTCCTTGTTGTCTTCAAAAAGTCCCATTTTAGCCTCATGTGTGAGCACCATTTTTAAGTTCATGTTGGCCATGTCTTAAGTGTTATTTGTGCTTATTTTTCCATGATATAGCACTGTTTTTAATTGGTTTAGACACACCATGCATGCTTAGCATACTTGTCTTGTAATGCCATGAAATTGCCTTAACATGTATCTAGCATTTAGACCACTATGCTTACTTGTTTTGGCTTAGCTTTGTGAAGCTTTTATGCTTGTTTTGACATGCTTAAGGACTGTTTTGGGTCATTTGAGTCATCCATGCTTTTCTTTGTATAGCTACCATGCAACCTCTCTTGTATACCTCAAGCATTGACCCCTCTAGCGTGCCATCCTTGCTTTGTTTCAGTGGTTTGGAACCATTTGTCATGCCATTTCAGTCCTCATGGTGTGCCTATATGCTTGCATTTGATGTCTCTTTAATGCTTTATAAGGTTGTCATCCTATGCTCCATGTTTGGCCTCTTTTGTATGCTTGTATGTTTAGACCATTTAGATGCCATCTAGGTGTGTCTTTGGTCTTGTTTAGATCTACATTGGGGCTGTTTGGGGTCCCCTTGGCCCTTTGGGGTTTGGTTGGCATGGCCATGGTTTGAGCCCTTTGATTGGTCTCAAGTTTTGGGCTTGTTTACATGCTTTGATTGCTTGGTTTAATTGGTTTGGCACCATATTCTTGCATGTTTTCAGAGTTTAATATGCATGCCATATGCCCATGTTGTTCCTCTTTTAAGTGTGCTTAAAAGTTATCTCTATGTGCCTAAGTGTTGGGCATTGCGTGCATGCCTATTTGTATGTGTTTTGGCCCTCATTTCCATGACATTTAGCCACTGTTTTGGGCCTAGTATAGAGCTGCCCAAATTAGCTTAAATCCATGCTTGACATGTTGCTCAAATGTTGTTGCCTTGTTTCATGCCTTGCATGCTTATTTGCTTAGGTTGTGTGCCTAGTGTGCATTACTTGCTTGCATGTTCATGTCGCATGTTTAGATTGCATGCTTAGGTGGCATTTGGCATGCATGCCTTGCCTCTTGATCAAGTGATAGAGGTTGGGCTTTATGTGTTTATTTGGTTTGCATGACATTTGAAATCAAAGTGCATACTTGGTTTCTTGGGCCATCACGCATCGAAATGCGCGATTGGTGGTCCGAGAATCAAGGAACATACCCCTTTGAGTCAAAAGCATGATAAGGGATGTGTTGGTGCACACATTTGCTTGAAATTCCATGCCATGCACTGTCTGTCCTCTGTTGCTGTCAAAACTGTCTTCTGCAGGAATTGTTTGCCGACCGGCAGTATAGAGTGCCGACCGGCCATTAGTGTGTGGTCGTTAACATCATGAGCAGCCGATGGATATTTTCAATGGCCGGTGGGCATTTCCTCCAACCGATGGTGTTCAGCAGTACGCAATGAAGGTATCCTGGGACTTTGGCAGTCTTTGGAGAGGCAGGGCAATGTAAACAGAGGCAACAGTGCAATGGCAGTGAGTTTCCGGGCGAAGCCAATCCAAGCATGCGTGCATCCCTCTTCCCGAGGCCATTTTACTGCTTTAAATAGCTTAATTAATTCGTTAATTAGTTAAAGGTTTGTAATATTTAATTAGCTAGGGTAGTTAATTATTTATTCGGTCTGTATATTTATTTGGTCCCTCCGTGTGAGGGCACATTTGTAATAAGTGTGCGTGAGTGGTGTGTATGTCTTCCAACCTCCACTTCTTTCTCTCTTTTATTTACCTGCTTATGATGGTAGATTAGGGCATATTTAAATTAGCATACCTTATGCTATGCATGCGTGCATTCATGCATTTGTCTTGCATGCACCGGGCTCGGCGCATCATGCTAACTGCATTGTATTTCAATTCCAAATTGAATACATGTTATCTGTTGCATTTCACATGCCATGTTTAGGATAGTCGAGCCTGCCTAGATTTCATCTTTGCATGTGTTGCATTAGCCATCTTAACATGAACTAGGATCATGCATATGATTACCAACTAGTTTTTGTTTTGGCTTGGAGTACTAGGTGAGCTTTTATGCTTTAGCATACCGCATGCGTGTGAGTGTTGCCATAATTGCATGATTACCATGAGGCTAGCTGCTTATGTGATATAACTGCTTGAATGCCTGTGGATGGAGGTTGAATTACCTAAATTGGAATAATGCATTAAAACTGTGAGTTTTAAGCCCACTTGATAGTGGCAAAATCATCTTTTCCAAAGCCCGCTTGAGGGTGGCAAAACCTACATTTTAGCCTACTTGTGAGTAGCAAACCATTTCCAAAACAAACATGCAATGTTTTGTTCCAATTTAGGCGATTTGGTCTATACTTGTTTGCTGTGCACATAACATAGTAATTCTAGGCTAATAACCGGAATAAGAGCATATAATGTTTTCAAAACAAGATATCACGGTTAGTAGAGGCCGGTCTTCGGACCGGGCGAGAGGGGGTGCTCATAGCTGACCTTCCCCGATCGTACCCAAGTTCCCGAGCCGAGGCAACTTTGGTGATGACGGACGCGTGGCCTTTGGCACCGAGTCAGGGTTTCCTAAATTTCCCCATAAAAAATATTTAGGTGGCGACTCTGTCTGGCAAAGCAGTCCATGTTTGGCACTTCTTTCAAAAATCTGTTTTTCTCAAAACGATTTGCCGAATGTGGACTCTTTGGTTCAAATTAAGAACCGTGACAATTTGAGTCCGAACTGTAGTAGACCCATAAACGAACCGAACGGGAGTCATCCTCCCGGGGCGTTCGGGGACGTCTACAGTATCCTGGCTTTGATCTTTCTTGCACTCCTCGTAGCAAATACCCTGTGCTTGGGCTCCCAAATTTTGTGAATGTATTTGTGAACAATATTGACTACAAATCTCAGACCATACATATATCTGAACAATATCCCCTTGTCCGACGACTTTAGCTTCATCAATTGTTCCCAGCCACTGCAAAAGTCATTCGATGTGTATTGGAATGTTGCTTGCCTTAGCGACCAGAGTCACCAAGTTTATCTTGCACAAAGATGTATCACATCTCACTTCCAGTTGAAATATATAATGATAATAGATTTGATATTATTGGGTTGAAATGGATTAAACCCATATGTGGGACCTATTAAGCACAAGGCAAGTATTGTAGATTGAACAACAACAACAATGGATCAACTGAATGCTTTGACAAGTCCAAAAAACCATCTACAGGTACACTTCTATTCTTGTTTCTACTTTCTTACTTTTTTTTTTTGATCGGCAAAGAAAAATTTCATTAACAGTATGAAATTAAATGTATAGGAAAATGACATCCATCGAGAGAGATTCGGAAAGTACAAATTATCCCTACTACTGTTATTCGCATCCATACAACTAACCCCTTGGCCTCACGAATTTTTTTAAACAAAAACAGAAAAAGTTAAGGACTTAACTAGAAAATAAAATACATGAATCCCCACAAAATCAAACCACACAATCCAAAGCCAAAAACCAACACCAAAACTAAGCTGCTTCACTCCCAATGCCCACCTGTAAGTGAGATGTGATGCATCTTGCACAAAGATGTATCACATCTCACTTTGGAGATAAGTATGAAAACAAAGATGTATCACATCTCACTTCTCAGGATAAAAAAAACAAAGATGTATCACATCTCACTTCTCAGTCACCAAGTTTCTACTTTCTTACTTAAAGCTAGGCTTTTCACTTTTCAGTTCATTTTTTTCTTTCTTGAAGCCACCATCACCTCCAAGCCTTTCATAAATAAATTTAAGTTAAATTACAAATATACTCCCTAAGATTTGTTTTAAAATACCGATTTTTCTTAGTGATTTTAAAAATTATAAATACCCCTTTTTCAAAAAAAATTTATTTAATAGAATTAGCAGAAAAATGACTTCTTAACTATAACTACTCTCCAATGCGACAATAAAATTACCTGAATTGTTAATTGAAATATATTTCTAATATCATTAAAAATTGTTAACTGATTGAGTCATTTGTTATGCAATTAGAAATTTGAAGGGGTGGGAAGTAATTTTCAGAATCACAAGGGATATTTCATATTTTAAGCAAATATTAGAAAGCGTATTTTTAATTTATCCAAATATTATTTAGTGCTACTGGTAAAATATTTCAATTTGTTCCTTAAAACAATTCTATCTCTGTACCTTTAATCTTTGGGGGCGGCGAACTTATATGTAACTAATTTTTTTTTTTTTTTAATTTATTGTTTGTGTAGTTAAAGTTTGACAATTTTCATTGTCAAAAATGTGTATTTTGTTATCTATATAGAAAGATGTAATGTTAAAAGAATAATTAATTTATTGACAAGAAGATAAATTATTTGATTTTTTATTTTTATTTTTTATTTTTTTTCACAAACACTCTAGACAATTTAAATATTGTTACCAATTTTGAAAACTTTAATGCCTAATTTTGGAATTGGAATTTCAAATACAAATTAATTTTTTTGCAAATTTGCAAATAACTTCAATTTTGAGAAACCTATAATCATTGAATGCCACATGTAACTATAAAAATATCAATTCAAAAATGGTGCTCAATGAAAATGTGATATCTTTGTTGACGAATATGAGATGCATCAAATGTAAGAACTCAAATAAGAAGAAGAAAGAGACAACTAAAGAGAAATAAGAAAAAAAAAAGAGAAGAATTGAAAGTAGAAGTTTTGAAATAGAAATGGAGATTAGGAAGAAAAATTGAAAATGGAAATTGAGTTGAAGAGAGTATTGAAATAAAATATTAAAAAAAAGACTAAGGAAAAAACCGAGTCAAAATAAGAAGAAGAAAAGAAGAGGGAGAACCGATACAAATAAGAAGAATAAGAGGTGGAGAGAGAAAGGAAAAAAACATGGAGCTAAATAGTAAAAACTGCAACTTGAAAGTGCAAATTGAATTAAAGAGATCTTGGGGGGATCAAGTACTAAATTTCTCAAAAAATCTTGTTGGAGCGAGCCTATATGATCTATAAATATTGATAGAGGAAATTTCGTTTTCCCCCAAACTATACCCAGTAATCTATGTCGCATTGGAACTTTTGATATTGTCAATTTACCTCCTAACCTATTTAAATCATGATCAATTTGTCCCTTACCGTCACATTTAATTGAAAAAAGTTTAAAAAGTTTATATTTTAGCCCCAAATTTTAAATTATAGATTCAAACTAACCCTTTCTATTCTCTTCTCTAACCCAAACTTACCATCTCTCCTCTCTACACCTCTATAACTCCGCCAGCCACCATGGCCATCGACTAGCCCTCCTCTTCCTTCCGCCACTTCAATCCCTTCCCCAACCCTTCCCCTCCATCTCTAGTCACCCCTTTATCTTTGCCTCAGCCCCTCCCTGCTACCTCAAGCCCCTTCTTCACCACACTTGCCACCGCAGCCCCGACCTAAACCTTCAGCCTCCCTTCTACGTTGCTACCACTGTCACCCCTCCTTCATCCTAACCAAACATTGAAGACCCATTCCTTCCCTCCACCACCCTACCTAGATCTGGATCAGATCTTTAAATTGTAAGAGAGAGAGAGAGAGAGAGAGAGAGAGAGAGAGAGAGAGAGTGTGTGTGTGTGAAACTTGGTTGTTTGAGCTCACAATAGCAGAGGTGTTAATTGAGTTATTTGATAACATTTTGCTTCTCTGATAAAGGAATTGATTTATTTGATGATGGGTAGGTTTGCATCCGTGGTTAATTGTTAAAAAAATAGAGCAGTGTACAATCAAAATATTATGAATCCATCATAAATAAAATTTCTTGCCGATTAAAGGGGGGAAAAAATGATTGTCTAATAGTCTTCACACTTTTACTGGTGCATCAAAGGATCTAAAGGTTGCAGGTAAAGTTAACTATCCTCCCTTAATTTTAACAGACATTGAGGAGGCAAAAATTTGCTAACTTGGTATTAAATAAATTGCAGGTGGGATCTTGGGTTTGTCTGTTCTTGTTGTATTTGTCATTTTAATGTCTCTTGTCTACATATCAAACTAAATAAAGAAAAAGGATCAATTAAAGATTAGAAAGTTTTTAGAAGATTACAAAGCTCTCAAGCCTGGAAGATACTCCTATGCAGATATCAAGAAAATCACAAATCAATTTCAGGACAAAATAGGCCAAGGAGGTTATGGCATAGTATACATGGGAAATCTTTCCAATGATGTTTTTGTCGCAGTCAAAATCCTCAATAGTGTGGAAGGAAATGGGAATGAGTTCATCAATGAAGTGCAAACAATGGGTAGAATCCACCACATCAATGTGGTCCACTAGGTGGGATATTGTGCTGATAGTTTCAAAAGAGCTTTGCTTTACGAGTTTTTACTGAAAAATTCACTTGAAAAGTTTATAGCCTTTGATCAACAAAAGCGTTCACTTAGTTGGAAGAAATTGGAAGACATTGCTCTTGGCATAGCTAAGGGAATTGAATATCTTCACCTAGGGTGTGATCAATGAGTCCTTTACTTCGATATCAAACCTCACAACATCTTGTTAGATCACAAGTTCAACGCAAAGATCTCCGATTTTGGTCTAGCAAAGTCGTGTTCAAAAGAACAAAGTGAAGTATCCATGACTGCTGCTAGAGGGACTGTGGGTTACATAGTTCTCTAGAAACTTTGGGAATGTATCATACAAATTAGATGTTTGCAGTTTTGGAATGCTGTTACTTGAAATTGTTGGAGCAAGGCAAAATCCTATAGCACAGAACACGAGCGAAAATTACTTTACGGAATGGATTTACAAGCATTTGGATAAAGGAGAAGAGCTAGGAGTTCAGATTGATGAAGAGGGAGATGCAAAGATAGTGAAGAAACTAACTATAGTGGGATTTTGGTGCACACAATGGTATCCAATAGACCGGCCATTGATGAAAGTTGTAGTGCAAATGTTAGACGAAGATGGAGGCACTCTAACAGTTCCACCCAGTCCATTTTCCTTCACAAATCCATTGCCAAGGAGGGGAACAATGGGTGGTACAACTTTTACTAGTGAGTTAGATGTAATTTCTAAATGTGAGAAAGAGAATAAATTAGTGATTTTTTATGAGAATTTTAATGATTGTATAATTTATAATAGTAATCACATTGTTCTCAGCAATTGAGTCTAGAATTAATTGAGTGTTGATGCACTACTATAGTTTTCAATAATGAAAATTTTATGGTAAACACCTCGTGTGTATCATATATACCTCATGATTTTTGTGTATGTAGTTATGACTTACTGTATTGTTAGTTATAACACATTATAATATTATTTTTGTTATGATCCAACAGTTGTTTCGTTATATCTCATGTGTTGTTTAGTTGTAACTCAATTGTGACTCACATAGTGTTGAGTTATGCCATCTTGTGCATGAGTCAATCGCGATACAATAAGACTGTGTTTAGTTGAAAGATTTGATGAGTAAAATAGAAAGGGAAAAGAAAATGTAATTCCACTTTTTGTTTGGCTATAGTGGAAAACATATGGAAAAAGAAAGCGGGGGGAAAATACAATTTCACTTTTTGTCTTTTAGATTCACTTATGCTGTGTTTAGTTAGGGATTTGGGAAGGGATTTGGAAATGGAAAGAGAAAAGATGTGTGAAACTAGGCAAAATGTAAGTATATTTTATTCACATTTTACCGATCTTTTTCTTTTCATTTTCCAAATCCCTTCTCAAATCTCCTACCCAAACACAACGTTAAGCTCTTTTCTTTCTCTATTTTTTTTTTCATTGGTATTCATGATTTCCACACTCTACTCAGAAATACACCAAATTATATTGAATGACTAAATTGGAACACTTTCATATATTAGGGAGTAAATTAATACAATTTAAACAATTAGGGACTAAAATAACACAAATTGCATATTTTTTGGACTAAATGTGAAAACTTTTACTTAAATTTCCATATTTACACCTAAATTTAATGTCATCTACAAATGGAGTTGGGCTGGGGGAGCTCAAATCAAAACACTTTTTTATATATTGAGGACTAAATTGACGCAATAAAAATAACAATAACCAAAATAACACCAATCGCATATTTTAGGAAAATGATAATCTAATAAGTTTTTAAACTTTTACAGAAACATCATGGAAACTAAAGGTTGTAGGTAACTCAAGGGAAAATTATACTGGTAGTCTATATATTTTTAACCTTGTGCCATTTTAATCCCTGTAATTTTAATTGGCTCAATTTTTACCATCAATTTATGATTTTGTCTCAATTTGATCTAATTGATTACAATTGTTAGTACTTTTTGATAGAAAATGCGTACATAAGTGGCTGGTGTTATGTTTTTATAATCAAAATTGTAAACTTGTTCAACTCTGTGAGTTAATCTCAACCAACTCCGTTACCATTTTCCTTCAAAAATCCTAATCGGTGTTATCAATTGGACTAAATTTGCACAAAATCTAAAATTAAGTGTCAAAATTGAGCTAATTGAAATTACAAGGACCAAAATGACACAAGAAGAAGAATACAGGGACTACTAATGTAATTTATCCTAATTTCAATTGATTTTGTGAATGAGGCAAAATTTTACTCACTTGGTATGTTATGAATTGCAGGTGGAGTCTTGGTTCATCTATTTCTGTTGTATTTGTCATTATAATGTATTTTGTCTACATATCAAACAAAATAAAGAAAGAGGATCAATTAAAGATTGGAAAGTTTTTGGAGAATTATAAAGCTCTCAAGCCTGCAAGATACTCCTACACAGATATCAAGAAAATCACAAATCAATTTCAGAACAAAGAAGGCCAAGGAGGTTATGGATCAGTGTACAAGGGAAATCTTTCAAATGATGTTCATGTTGCAGTTAAGATTCTTAACAATGTGAAAGGAAATGAGGAGGAATTCATCAATGAAATGCAAACAATACATAGAATCCACCATATCAATGTGGTTCACTTGGTAGGATACTATTCTGACAGATTCAGAAGAGCTCTCCTTCATGAGTTCTTACCAAACAATTCGCTTGAAAAGTTCATCTCCTCTGATAGAAAGAAGCGTTCACTTGGTTGGGAGAAGTTGCAAGGTATAGCTCTTGGCATAGCTAAAGGAATTGAATATCTTCACCTTGGGTGTGATCAATAAATCCTTCACTTCGATATTAAACCTCACAACATCTTGTTAGACCATAAGTTCAACCCAAAGGTCTCTGACTTTGGTCAATCAAAATTGTGTTCGAAGGAACAAAGTGCTATATTCATGACTACTGCCAGAGGCGCCGTAGGGTACATTGCCCATGAAGTGTTCTTTGGAAACTTTGGGAATGTGTCAAACAAATCAGATGTTTATAGTTTTGGAATGTTGCTAGAAATGATTGGAGCGAGACAGAATACAGTGACACAAAAGAGTGAAAATTACTTTCATGAATGGATTTACAAGCGTTCGGATCAAGGAGAAGAGTTAGGAGTTCAGATGGAGAAGCAAAGATTGTGAAGAATCTAACAATAGTGGGACTTTGGTGCGTACAATGGTACCCAATAGATTGACAATCGATGAAAGTTGTGGTGCAAATGCTAGAGGGAGATGGAAGCACTCTAACAGTTCTCTCCAGTCCATTTGCCAGCACAAATCTAGTGTCAACGAGAGGAACAATGGGTAGTACAACTTTTAATAGCAAGTTAGAAGTAATTTCTAAATCTGAGTGAATATAAATTAGTGATATTTTATGGAAATTTTAATGATTGTATTGTATAATAGAAATTAAACTTCGTGTTCTCAGCAATGAGTGTAGAATTAATTGTGTATTTATGTATTACTATAAGCTTTTAATAATACACCTTGTGCATGGCCTTTGTAGTAATAGTCATCTTTTAACGTATAAGAAAGATTTATGTTTTCCTGTCAAAAGAAGTATCTTCTCACTCAAAACTTGTCTTAATAATGCAAACCTACGTCACATCAACAACAAACATGTAGTAAATCTTTTCTCCTGTTTTGCTAAATCTACAATAAATTTGGCAGACTTTGAATTTACAAGTTCTTCATTGCATGGTTAAAACGAAGATCTCTATTTTAATACATAAAGTTATAACCCATTATTAAAATTCAAAATAAACAATCTATAATTGTTATGACATAGCATGCATTCCTTGGAATGTCTGAAAATTTTAGCATTTGAACTTAATACCCACTTTCTACCACATGGATTATCATCAGAGAGACCAATCATCATCTAGTGAGAAGTTCTACTACATGGTTGATAGGGTTACCCTTAACAATGACACCCTAATTGTCAAGGGTGAAGTCAAGATTTCATCCTAAAGGGGGCCAAGAAAAATTTAATAAAAAAGTTTCATACAAAATACATGATTTGTAAATGAAAACAAACATTCATGAATACTATAGGAAAAGAAATTGTTGAAAAGTTTATTTTATGGGCTCAAATTAAGTGTACGTTGATAGTAAAATGCCTTTTAAGTGAAATCTCAAGAGGTTGGCCTAGTGGCAAGACCTTGGGTCTTGGGGGTGTGCTCCCTCCAAGGTTCAAGGATTGAAACTTCTTAGGTGCTAATAATTCCTTAGGTCTATCGGACTGGAGGAAAACCCTTGAATTTATCGTGGTGCACTTACGGGAAACTCCTTGCCAAGGGCTGTGCACCCCTGGGGATTAATCGGGCTTTGATCCGGACACCCAAGTGTCGATCCAAAAAAAAAGAAAAAAAGAATATGCCTTTTTAAGTGAAGAATGAACAATCCCCGTAGCCATAATAAATATTTAAAATAAAAACTCAATTTTATTAGAAGAAATTGTGATATGGAAATAAAATGTACAATTGTATCAAATAGAAAAAGGGAGAAATCTCCACTAGAATAATATATATTTAATGAAAGATCGAAACACAAACCATATGTAAGAGTTCTAGGGCTATAATCATTGTGAATTGTTCTCACTCCTTTTGTCCTATTTATAGAAATTGATTTAAAAATTTTGTAAAATAACAACACAATTTTATATTCTAAAATACAAAGAGAAAGATATCAAATTCTTTATATCACAGCCTACACACACAAAAAAAACTTTCCTTAAAATTTATATAGGGCAATACATGAATGGTAAATTTAATTGATTAATGGTTATAATGCAGTGGAGGTTCTCATATTAAGTGAGTTGTAAAGTCTTCACATTATATTATATATAAAAAAATATTTCAAGACGAAGGTGGTAAGGAGAAATATCATTGGTTATAACCTAGGAGAGTAGGTCCTTTGTGCTATACTATATATAGGGTTTTCAAAAATCAAGGGTGGCCATGTCACCCCAGGCTGCCCTCTCCCTCCCTGGTAAATATTGGATATATCAATAATATTGCGTGGTTGTATCACTATTTGTTAGCAGGTATTTTAATATTATAATGTGTTATTGTTGGTTTTTCTTTTCTTTCCCTCTAAGTTTCCAAGTCTTGGTCTTTGTCTGCCAAAACTTATCCATCTAGTCATCATCAAGTCTTCGCCAAGACTTTCAAGTCTAAGTCTTCTAAGTCCACCATGCTTATCCTTTCAAGTCCATCCGTTCCTTATCCACCTAGAACCTTGCCTATTAAGTTTTGATTTCTATATATATTTGAGCTTAGGTCCTATCTAGAGAGACACAGGAGGTGAAGAAGTTTTGGGTTGCTTTGTTATGTCTAATGTGAGATTATCAGGCAAATAAAAAAGGTTGTGTGTGATAAAGCTTTGGATTCAACCAATTGTGTAGTATTGGTGAACCATACGACTTAGTCGGACTGTTGTATCCTGGAGGGGACAAGTCAAGGTTTTTTTGCTGCACCGGTGTGAGGCTTTGCCCAACCACAGAGGGTTTGAATCTCCTTAAAGAGAGCGAATTTCCCGCGCCTCAGCCCTTTCAATAATTATTGTAACTTTATTTTTTGTATTTTCTAGTGTTTTATTTGTAATTATCACCAACAATTTTAAGGAGATTCAAATAGCAAAAGTTCATGGAGCCAGTACTGGAGAAACCCAACGAGAACACTGGCGATCTCAACAAGCCCTTCCGGTTCAAGGGAGCTCATTTCAAGAGATGAAAAGGCACGGTGCTTTTCTACCTCAGTCTCCTCAAGGTGGCCTATATCCTAACCGAGAAAATTCCGAACAAAGTCCCCACTGAAGAGATGACCGACGAGGAGTATGCTGCTCATCTTGAAAAAATTGAGAAATACAACACAGATGAGTATAAATGTCGATACTATCTTTTGAATTGTCTTTCAGGTCAATTTTATGATTATTATGATACTACTTACACCACTGCCAAGAAAATTTGGAAAGCCTTACAGAATAAATATGACACTGAAGAGGCAGGCGCTAAAAAATATGCTGCAAGTCGTTTTTTCCGCTATCAAATGATAGATAGAAAATCAGTGGTGGAGCAAGTTCAAGATTTTCATATGTTAGTAGCTGAAGTTAGATCTGAAGGCATTAAAATTGGAGACAATCTTGTTATAGTAGGTATTGTTGACAAACTATCAACATCTTGGAGGGAGTTCCAGAAGTCAATGCGCCACAAGCAAAAAGAGACATCCTTGGAGACTCTAATCACACGGATTCGGGTAGAGGAGAAAGCACGAGGACAAGATGCGCTTATGACATAAGAGCATTCCGCTGCAAAGGTAAATTTAACTTCTGGAAATACTTTACCTAAAGGTCGATTTCATAAAAATAGTCACTTGAAGCCAATTAAGAAAATTTGGAAAAATACTGGAAGGCCACAAAATAAAAATTACCCGAGGCAAAAGAAATGGAACCAAGAACCCCCTTCATAAGATCTGACAAACGTGACATGTTTTGTGTGTGGAAAAAGTGGGCATATTGCTCGAACTTGCAAATTTCGGAAACAACAGCCTTGACCACAGGCTAATGTTACCGAGGAACCATTTGTGGCTATGATCACAGATATTTTTATGGTTCAATCTGTATAA